>JANAVB010028877.1:0-220000 GCA_029216955.1 Iris pallida | reverse complement strand
GACACGTACGAGGCTCTGTACTGGTTTGCTTGACTGTTCAGTCGGGTTTTTATTTGCCACTGATACATCACTTGTATCTGACACAGATACGACTTGGACACGGGCTAGCTAGCCTATTGGGTAGCCCTATAGGTGGCCTACCTAGGTTGGTGTGCATGAGACACAGTAGTGTCATGTGTCGTGCACACGACACAAGTGCACGTGTGCACGAGGCAGTGCACTGGGCAGTGCACTGTTGTGTGTGTTATTGGGTTTCTTTGTTCTGGACACGTTTGTGTCATATGTATGGACACGTGATGGACTCTGGGACACGTACACAGTATGTAACTATATTACCAACCTTTAGTTTAACAATTTAAATTGATTTTAATGATGAACTCTGTGAATTCCCTATTTTTCCTGAAATGTGTATCAGACTTGTAATCATTAATTTTTTCAGGTTTAAATTTATGGCTTTAACATTGATTTTAAACTCTTATAAGTGTACTTATATGGTTCCTAGCTACATGTCAGAATTTGATTGATTTTGGTGCCTATGCTTCCCTGTACTTATATTTTAACCATGCACATTCACATACTCTTCCTCACACTGCCTATGCTTCCCTGTACTTAGATACGGTTCTGCATCTTCACTTACACTGCACCCTCATTCCATACTTCATATCCATTACTTCTGCATGTTGCACATGTATCAGAGCAGTAGATACACTGCCTTTACAACATTTAATCATTGCATTCAATTTGGGTGCCCTACATATTGCATACATTGCCACATCACATAGCCATGTCCTGCATACATGTTCCATCACTTCATTTCCTATATGAAGTGAGTGTCCTGCATATTAGTCATTTGATACATGTTCAGTCCATTACAACTGTTAGTATAGGCTATTGTTATATCCTCAATTCTCATAAGTTAAGTTCCAGTTCTTCTAGTGTCATTAATTTGGATCAAACCATATCTCAACTATAGTTTAGACCCTTCGTTCTGAGTTCAGGTATTCGGGTGTTTATTCAGTCCCCATGTTGCTTTCAGTCCAGTTATTTCCTTGTTTCAGTCCACAGATATGTGATACCTGCCCTATTGAATCAAGTGACCAGTCACCATTTTAAGTCCAGTATCTTTTCCTTAAAAATTAGTCTCCATTGGGTAGTCTATCCCTGTTTATGAGCCTATTGCTTTAGTTGATTTCATTGACCCCTTTACTTATAGTTATGGTTCAACCTCATTCCTTCTGCTCTGTCCCAGATTATCCAATCGCGATGTATCAGCCTAAGTTGCATAGCCAGTGTAATGAGGTATACATGTGTCCAACTTGAGTATCAGAAATTTCTCTGTCCAGTAAAACCTTCTTGCACTTTACTTCATGTATTACACTGCTTTACATAATACTACTGTCCAGCAACTTCACATTTAACACACTGCATGCCTCCTTAGCCACTGAACATATTGTATTCGCAATTACATAACACTACTTGAGTATCAGAAATATTTCTATCTTATTTTTTATATCATAATGTGTTTTCTTCTCAATTTTGTGTAGGTTGGCGTATATGTTTTTGATGGTTGTGGATAGCTGCTAGAAGGAAAGAGGCGAGCTGTTTTTGGCCTACAGATATTTGTAAATGGAATGGTTTATTTTGGACTACAGATACTTTGTAAATGGAATGGTTTATTTTGGCGTACAACTACTTTTTCTTCATCTTGAATGTTTTAATGACTACTACTTTTTGTACATCTTGAATATTCTAATGAAACATTTGATATTTCGACAAATTTTTACTATATCTTGATTAATCGAAATGCAAGTTGCGATTGAAATTGTCTGCAAATATTGTTATTTATATGTGATACAAAACAGGTTATAAAATATGAAATTCTGTAGCAGATATAAAATAATATGAAATTCTGTAGCAGGTTTATAGCACTCAAAACGTTTAAATTGGTGCTACCACGATAGCATATGATGAACGCTATAATAAATCAAACCATTCATCAAACGCTATAAATCATCCACAGCATTCACAAACGCTATAAATAATCCACAGCATTCATAAACGCTATAAGTAATCCACAGCACTCACGAACGCTATAAACTATCTACAGCGTTCTAGAATGCTATAAAGTATTTACAGCATTCATAAACGCTATAAACCATCAACAGCATATACGAACGCTATAAACCTTCTACAGCATTCATGAACGCTATAATGTTATATCGTTCACATGTCTGGACATACTATAGCGTGGGCGATCATAGCAGACAGAATATGCTATAGAAGGCTTTCTATAGCGTTCTGCGCATGCTATTGTAGGCCATATTTGTTGTAGTGTGAACGGCGCCAATACTCCCGTCTTGACAGAGCCCTAACCAACGCACAATGGCACGACATGGAGATCACATCCAACCTCTCCCACCTCAACGCCACCGAGTCCGACCACGCCCCCTATTAGTGATTATTTTCGGTAACAAGAGCTCTAGCAAAAAAGGCTTCTGATTCCTGGATCTATGGAGCCAACACCCCCAGTTCCAGAACATCGTCTCCCAGTCCTGGAACAACATGGACAATGCTGAACCGCTGACGCGGGTGGCCAATAAGCTCAAAGCCATGAGGAAAGCCCTTGCGGCTTGGAGCAAGCAAGCATATGGTGACATTTTCCAGGCTATCCGGGAGGCGGAAGATGACGACAACTGTGCAGAAATCAGGTTATTGAATAACAGATCCCCCGAGGCTAGATCTGCTCTTAACCTCACCAAGACTATCCTCAAATTTCGATTGAAAGTGGAGACCGACTTCTGGAAGCAGAAAGCTAGACTCAAATGGGACAGTGAGGGGGACAAAAAATCGACCTACTTCCACGCTTGCGTCAACAGCCGCAGGCAGAATCTCACCCTACACCAAATTGTGGACTCCAATGGGTCCACAATCAAAGACCACAAGGGCATCTAAGCGGCGGCGGCGTAATACTATTCCAACCTGTTAAACAAGGAAACGGTCATCAGGGACTAGGCTTTCATTAAGGAGATTCCTCACCTCGTCAACGACGAAGACAACACCCGGCTTGAGTCCCCTCCGACCGAGATCGAAGTGAGAGATGCCGTCTGGGCCCTAGACGAGCACAGCGCCCCCGGTCCGGACGAGTTCTCGGGCACTTTCTTTAGATCCTACTGGGACATCATCAAGGTGGACATCCACGCTGCAGTCGGCATCTTCTTCCAGGGTATGAGGTATCCTAGAGCCATCTCGAGCACCAACCTTATCCTCATCCCGAAGAAAGGTAATCCGGAGACGTTTTGCGATTTTCGCCCCATCAGCCTTTGTAACTTCACCAACAAGATCATATCTAAGATCATTTCTACCAGCATGTCCGGCCTTCTTCCAAAGATTATCTCAGAGGAACAGAGCAGCTTCATCCAGGACAGGAACATCCAATATAATATTATGCTTGCTCAGGAGCTGATCACCTGTATGAAGTTTCCAGCAAGAGGAAGCAATATTACGATCAAATTAGATATGGAGAAGGCTTATGACAGACTAGATTGGCAATTCATGATCTGGGTATTCAGAGCTTTCAGATTCTTCGAAACCTGGACCAACATCGTGTGGAGATCGATCAGCAACTCCTAGTTTTTGACGGTCATAAACGGTCAGGCCGATGGGTTTGTCAAATCTAGCCGCAGGGTCAGGCAGGGCGACCCGCTGTCATGCATCATTTTTATTATTACCGCCGATGCTCTTAGCAGGAACCTCAACAAAATGGTGGGATCCACCAACTTCCACAACTACCACACTGCCAGTGGCTGCCCAATCATCACCCACCTAGCCTTTGCCGACGATATCCTTATCTTCTTCTCTGGAGATGCCGGGTCGGTGGAGGTGGTTCACAACACTCTACAGAGGTAGCCCAGGTGCTCAGGACAGAAGGTTAACCCAGAAAAAAGTATTATTTACATCCACCACAAGATCTCCAGAGAGCACTCCGACACCCTTGCCAACTCCACCTCTTTCCCCAATAAACACCCGCCTTTTCACTACCTTAGATGCCCTCTAGTATATGGCAAATCTAATTCTGGCATATTCGAGGACGAGATTACCCACATCAGGAATAAGCTTGAAGGATGGCACAACGGCACGCTATCCTCGGGTGGAAAGATGATCCTTATCAAACATGTCCTCTCCTCGGTTCCCATATACACCCTTGCAGCGTGCTCGCCTCCAAAGAAAGTCCTTGTCTTGATCGAGAGCATCTTCAGCAACTTCTTCTGGGGGCATAGCGACGGCAACAACAAACACCATTGGGCTAGCTGGGATACCATGGCTCGACCGACAGAAGATGGGGCCTGGGTTTCTTCAAACTTTCCCACATCGTTAATGCCTTTTCTATGAAATTGTGGTGAAAGATTCGCACCACCCAGAACCTATGGACCAGATTCATGAAGGCCAGATACTTTAAACACATCCACCCAACGATGGCCATAGCCAACAGCAGATCTTCCGCAGCGTGACGTCGTTCTCTTATTGGCCGATCTCTAACTGAACCGGTCATGAGACTGATTGTAGGTACCGACGAGTCTTCTACTTTCCTCGAATGATGGGTGGGAGATACCCTACTTTCTAATTTTTCGGAAGCCCACAAGTACTGTAAGATCAAGGACATGTGGGACCCCACCGTCAATGATTGGAACTGGCCCATTGTGCAAGACTGGACAGGCCAAGCGGCTGTTGTTGCTATCCGCAACGGGGGGATGACCATTGGTGTCGACGCTGATGAGTTCCGGTGGCAGGCAGAGACCTCCGGGTCTGCATATATGAGGATAATATATGAGTATTGTGTAAAAAAATACTTTTCCTTTGGCGGTAATGTTCAATAAACAGTACCACCTGTTGGCCCGAGCATAAACTTCCTTTAGCCCGATTCAATAGGAGTGGACAGGGGGGTCTTCATATATATATATGCGCGACCAACTATGAAACCCTAAACACCCGACACCTTCGACCTTGATCACTCCACAGTTACGCGTACCTTCCCGATCTCCCAGAGTTCGTCGTGGTTGCTGATCACCGACCGACCAAGGCTCGCTACACGCGACGCAGAGCAAAGTATCCCTGTTTGGGCGCAGCGAGGTAACTACATTCTCATCCTCCTTTCTCCGTCTGTGATTAATCATTTTCGAATTCGGGAATTTCTCGGGACACCCTATATAACCCCCTCGACACCCCAGCAACTAGATCATGGAAAGGTCGTCCCATCGATTGGAAAAATTGACCCAAAGTCGATAAAAACTCGACTGTAACAGGGACATAAATAGATTCCACGTACCCGTGTTCAAGATTGAATTCTAATCAACCTGTTAAGAATTTAGAGAATTTCTTGAACAAAGTCATAGATCGTATGTAGCACTTCATAACCCTTCTGGTAGTTTAATTTTTTTATCAATTATATGTAAAGATTTTTGATTCCAAAGATTGGGGAAAAATAGTTTTCAAAACTATAAATTTTAGAAAAAAATTTCTGATACGGTATGCGCCCCGACAAACCGGGTGACGTGGTCGCACGCTATATGCATCGAAAGGCGCGTATGGATATTGCCGACGTGTGGGAACTGACGAAACTCAGTTTCGTCGTGTGTGCGCGACGAAATCAGTCCGTATCCGTCAAGATACCCCCGTATCGCCAATTTGCAAACTTTGCCCTAACTTCGTGTACAATTGTCGATTCGAGACGAAACTTGCGCCAACAGGTCCGAATCAAAATTCTGGTCCTGTGTGCCAAGTTTGGTTCGATTCTGAGAAGGTCGAATCGGAACCCCTTTTTGGTGGGCCCGTGACTCACTCAAACGGGCGATTTTGTACGCGGCTCATCGGAATCCAAAACTGGACATACCATTGAGTTTCTCTCCTCAAACTGAATCCGTAGACATATAGTTTGACGACTTTAGAGACCATAGACTTTGGCACACGTTTCGGTGCAAAGTGGGTCCAACGGCGGACATCATTTTGATCCGAAATTACGATTTTGTCCATATTCCAGAATTGGATTTTTGGACAGACACTTCCTAGATATATCCTTTATACCAAACACGTTCGTGATGTTTATTTCAGCATCTGGAGCTCCTTGTGGATTTTGACTTTCGTGCTGACGATTCTGATTGTTCGATTTTGCTGCTTCTTGCACCACCCTCAGGCAAGATACCTTACCTTATTTACTGTTTATAATTATTTGCATCTTTATTTATTTGTTTACTGCATATTTATTATCTATTCTCAGTTGGATCCATTACTTGCTATTTTTAGTTCACTTTATTTTGCGTTCAGTTATTTTTCCTTCTTGTCTTTTTGAATGCATATGGACCTAGTCCTAGCGAACTACCTTCTGTTAGTGACCTTAGAAGGGAGAAGACAGTTAAATGTAAGGGCTACCCCAAATCCAAAACCTGTAGTAACTGCGTACTACGATAGTCGAGTCGCGAGGGTCACTAGCCTCGAGCTATGTGGACTGATGGGTCACGTGGTCCGCTAGCCTCGAGTTATGCTGGCTGATAGTATTGGTACTTTACGTGTGAGTGTTGTGAGTTGTTACCTTGTCCTAGGGGAGTCAGGCTTCACCCGCCCTGTAAAACCCCTAAATTTTTACTATATTTTTTTATAGATATTAAATTTGGTACGGATTTAAAATTTTTGTATTGTACGTCGCATAGTCGTATTGTACGTCGTGCACGAAATTTTATTTTTCGTAGTTGCTCGACGAGTGCGAATATGTGCGAGCGTACATATTTTGAGAAAAACATTTTTTATTTTTATAGTTTCAAAATAATATATGTAATATTTAATTTAGCTATCAAAATATACTAAATTTATTATTTTATTTATGAAAGGCCTTTTATTTGGAATAAATAATATTATTCATGTATACATATATTTCATAAATATTTGCTAGTTTAATTTAAATAAAAATATAATTTTTGAGATTTATTATTCAAAAAGATATTTAAAAATATTTATTATTTTCGAAATTATTATTATTGGTATTTTGAAAAATATATTTGGAAGTTATGGTGGCCATTTAAATCTTGATTTGATTTTTTGGATTTATTTAAATAGTTAAATATTCAAAATTTATTTATCCCATTTGATTTTGAGCTAAAAATTTAAATAGATTTAAATTGGATTTAATTGATTTGATTTTAAACTAAGAGAATTTGATTTGATTTAAATTAGATTTGGATTTGGATTTGGATTTGGATTTGATTGCTTTTAAATTAAATTAGGAAATATCTAAATTGGGTTTAAAGGAATCCTAATTCTTATCTAATTGGAAATTCCCACATCCTATAAATAGGCAGGTACTCCTCCATATTATTTTTACCACAAATCATCTTTCAAACCATCCTTGTCAAAATTTCTCTATTTTTCGTCATAAATTCAGTCCCGCTTTTTAGCAGCAAGAGCAACTTGGAACGACGATATCTCCTAGCTCCGAACTCCGTTTCACCTCCAGTTTTTTTAACAGAAGCGTATCGAGGTAAGGTTTCCAAAAACATATTTTAATAGACAAAATTCGTTCTGTAGATTTCTACAAAACTGTTTGAGTATCTAGTGTCCCAAAAATAAACGTGTTTCAGTATTTTTACGATTTCGGGAGATTCCGGAAACGAAAATGCGATCCGTTTAGTTTTTCGGAAAGCTAATACGAAAACCTATACCATATCCTAACTTCAAAATTTATTAAATAAATGTAATAGGTGCAGTATTAATTATAATTAGATAATAAACTATTTTCAGCATCTGAAGTTGTTCCTGCACCTTCTCTTTTGTGCGCTGTTGTTGATTCATCGCCAGGACATCATCTTACCTCATTTGGACATCAGGCAAGACACCTTGCCATTTGCTGTTTACTTATTTTAGCTCATATTTCATGCATTATTTATTTTCTTTATGCAAAATAAACTGTGATACATGGCATAACTATTAGAACTTACTGTTCATTTATTTTTTCTGCTATGTATTATTTTTCTCACATTAAACCTAGATTTAAGGGGCCACCTTGTGTGTTGCATTCATGGCCTTGACACGTGGTACCACGAAGATGTGTGTCGCATATAGAACACGGACATGCGTGACTGGCTGGCCACCGGTGCGTATAAGCCGTACGATAGGAATAACTGCTAATAGAGGTTGCATGCTAGTTTGACTTAGCGGTTATAGAGGTTACTGTTGTGGATACAACATGGTAGGCATTGGGTGGGAAGAACATCTCCTTAGCGTATGGGTCATATATACACTGTCCTGATTGCCGGTTATCTCCAGTGGGAGGTACGATCCTGATAGCCGGTTATCTCCAGTGGAAGGTACGGTCCTGATAGCCGGTTATCTCCAGTGGAAAGTACGGTCCTGATAGCCGGTTATCTCCAGTGGGAGGTACGGTCCTGATTCCTGACTGAGCCGGCCCATGCGTCAAAGGTTTGTTCTTTATTGCATATTCACTATAGTACGGCTAGGTACCCTATTGTATGTGTCCCTTAATTATTTGAGCAATATTTATTCAGTTATATGGCATGATATTATGTGTCTTGTTACGTCCCTCTGAGGACCTGGTTGTCTTGCCAGGTGTATGGTCTTTTGTTTCGCAGGTGTTCTAGCTTTAGCCGTGATCATCGCTACTTCTTCGAGAATGATTGCATTTGGATCGTCTTCGCTTCGTTCGCCACTCATTTTATTTTCCATGTATTTTATTTCCTTATTTTGTTGGTAGTGGATTTGTCTCCTCCCAACATATTGTATCAAGACAATTCATTATCTTTATATGATTTCTTTTATTCATTTATTTTGCGTGGATGAGATTAGTTATGGTTCTACTGCATTTTACAGCTTATGTACTCATACGAGGTTTTCATATATTGGAGTGTACTTCGTGTGAATACAGCTGGCATGTCTACGTTCCTAGTCCTACGTATTTTGGGACTGGGACGTTACATGTTTTTGTGGTGGCCCATGCATGTCGAGTTTGTCACTTCGGTTACGTTATTGTACCGATGTGAACCTGCAACATAGGATTAGAATTATAGGAATCTCATCCATACAGCTTGACCTCTTCCCTTGGCTTCAAATTCCGAACTCTTGTTCGACTTCCTTGAATTGCATCTTGCTTGATTCCTTTCTACCGTCGATTCATATTTTCATGCTTAGTATCAACTAGGAAGATGACTACACTAGTATATGCTCATAGGTCAAACACATGGCTAGAATGGTTATATTGGCAATTGGAATACATTCAAGACTAATTGAGTTAAAAGGGGTTTTTTGTGTGAATTAATGATTAGTAATTTGTAAAGTAGGATATTACCACGGAAAGTTTTAACCTTGAGATTTCTAAATAGTAAACACCAGAGGATTTATAAAATTTCATACTTGGTTTAAGAAATTGATTGATTTTCAAAGATTTGATATTTATGATTTATTGGATTATAGTTATACATCCTTGCACAAGTATAAAATTGATTTGCTTTTCGAGTTGTGATATTTATGAGTTTGGGTGATAGATATACACCTTTGAACAAATATAAAATTTATTTGATTTTCGAGTTTTAATGTTCATGATTTATTGTATTATAGTTATGCACCTTTGAACAGTTATAAATTTGGTTTGAAAATAATCTTAGCTTTTAAAAATGGCCATAGAAATTATTTAAATTTGAGTTGTGCAACTTGCGAATTTTGTGTTTAGTAAATTTTAAATTTTAAGTAGAAGTAATGACGGTGAATTTTGGTTTAAAATATTTGAAAGTAATGAAAACGATTTTTGAGAAATTTTTGTTTTAAATGGTGTCCTATGATTGAGGATTTACAAATCTATTTAGATTTTTTGTAAAAAAAAAGATTTTGACTGATAAAATTATTTGAAAATTTAGTTTAATGTGGGATTGCTAATATTAAATTTTTTGGAGAATTTCGAAGGATGTGATAGATAGTTATTTTGATTGATTAAAGGAAGTTACCATTTAAAAAGTTATGATTTTGTTGTAATAACTTAGCATGAATAGAAGTTAAAATTGATTAGAGCATTGAGCATAATTTTTGAGATTGCTTTTAATATGCTAAGAGTTTTATTATGAGTTATTGAAAAATTTTAGAGTGTTAAATCTTTGATTGATTGTGGAATTTTTATGGATTCGTAAATTATGAAGTCTTGAGTTAAATAGTTGAATTTAAACGTTAATTTTGGAAAAGGTTAGTAGTAACGTGATAAAATTTTGCTTTGAGATTTATGAGAGTGATTTAAATTTTTTATGATAAATTTGAACAACTTGGTGTGAATACAAATTTTGGTGGTTTATTTTTGAAAGTTTATTTTTGAAACTTTTTGGAGGAAACTCGATTTAAAATATTAATGATAGGCCACAAAGGTAGCCCTAATGAGTTAGAAGTATTCCACACTAATTGCCATGTCACTCATGACCATGATAGTAGTATATACACAAGTGTTGTTAGTCATCTACCCAGCTATGTGACTGTATTTTCACCTCGACTTACTTGACCTTCCTTCAATTCTAGATCTTTTAATTGCGACCTTCTAACCCATTTGCAATTTGAATAATGAGTTAATGGTTCCTTAATTGTATTCATCTAGAAGACTATCTTCTTTCCGGAATTGTGTTTCTAAATTATTTTTAATAGATTCTTTAATTAATTTTATTTCACGCTTTAACTTGATCTTCTTTATTTTGTGCATTAATTATCACCTCGTGAACTCCCACTTTCTATTTTTGATCTTCTGGCGTCCCCTACCGTGACTTGTATATTTGGACTACAATACTACACTTTTCCTTCCAACAAATTTCATATGTAAGACCTAGACAAGTCCACCTTCATGTAGATGTATCATGTCCCACTAAAACACGTCTCCTTGTACACTATTTTCATGATAGGACCTTCTGGTCAAAATGGCCAAACTATAACCTCTACCATGACAGCAAAATACTTTCCGACTTCAATTAAGAGATCCAACCTTGACTCAATCCCTTAACCCGATAGGTGAATTTTGTTCTACTTAGTTCCTTAAATGCTTAAATTTGTGCTTTATCTTGATTGCTTAACCCATGGTCTCATCCCATTACTAGTTTAACTATTGTAAGTTGGGTAGAATACCTCACGGCCCAACAAAGCCTTTGTCCTTGTGACCCATGTGGATAAATTTGCTTAGCCTATAAGTTCAGAGGACCCTAACTTAGCTAGTCAACCAAGACAACTGTATAGGCCCGAACTTGGGGCGAGCCTTGATCTTAAAAGATCTGGGACTATTTAAAATTTCCTTCATCAGTACCTCCCTTGCTCATATTTTGACTATCTCGCGCTGCTAACGTAGCTTTAGTTTTGCAAGCTTATTTCGTTATCAAGCTTGATCATGACATATTTTATTGGGTGCACCCACTAACATATTGTCTAATCAGAACCGGTACATGATGGTCTGATCAACCTATTGCACTTTGGTTCGCTTATCACATATTATCCTACGTGGATGGGGACATAGCTAAACTTGTCCTCTAGAGTTCCATCCGCGACTGCCTTGACAACTCCTTTTGAATTATTCGGTCGCCTTTGAACAACGTATTCGTATTTGATAACGCCTCATTCGAAGTCTATATTGCGTTCGTCTTCACCTATTTTAGAAGGACGAAAGCGTCGTACTAAAACTCCTCTAACTGTCCTATCACCATGACCATTACCACCTAATGTAACCATATCTTTGTCTTGAACTACTCGACCTTTCCCTCGACACTAAATTTACAATCTTGACTTTCTAATCACTTGAATTTAAGAGTTATTACAATCGTCTCTTAATCATACCCTCAACCTAGACTACGACCATATAAACTTCCTTAAACCCTTCTATCTACCGTTGTGCCTTCTCACCCCCTCCAAATTCTTAATTTCGAGGACGAAATTCTTTTAAGTTGGGTAGGATGTAAAACCCCTAAATTTCTACTATATTTTTTATATATATTAAATTTGGTACTGATTTAAAAATTTTGTATTGTACGTCGCATAGTCGTATTGTACGTCATGCACGAAATTTTATTTTTCGTAGTTGCTCGACGAGTGCGAATATGTGCGAGCGTACATATTTTAAGAAAAACATTTTTTATTTTTATAGTTTCAAAATAATATATGTAATATTTAATTTAGCTATCAAAATATACTAAATTTATTATTTTATTTATGAAAGGCCTTTTATTTGGAATAAATAATATTATTCATGCATACATATATTTCATAAATATTTGCTAGTTTAATTTAAATAAAAATATAATTTTTGAGATTTATTATTCAAAAAGATATTTAAAAATATTTATTATTTTCGAAATTATTATTATTGGTATTTTGAAAAATATATTTGGAAGTTATGGTGGCCATTTAAACTTGATTTGATTTTTTGGATTTATTTAAATAGTTAAATATTCGAAATTTATTTATCCCATTTGATTTTGAGCTAAAAATTTAAATAGATTTAAATTGGATTTAATTGATTTGATTTTAAACTAAGAGAATTTGATTTGATTTAAATTAGATTTGGATTTGGATTTGGATTTGGATTTGGATTTGATTGCTTTTAAATTAAATTAGGAAATATCTAAATTGGGTTTAAAGGAATCCTAATTCTTATCAAATTGGAAATTCCCACATCCTATAAATAGGCAGGTACTCCTCCATATTATTTTCACCACAAATCATCTTTCAAACCATCCTTGTCAAAATTTCTCTCTTTTTTTCGTCATAAATTCAGTCCCGTTTTTTAGCAGCAAGAGCAACTTGGAACGACGATAGGAACGACGATATCTCCTAGCCCCGAACTCCGTTTCGCCTCCAGTTTTTTTAAAAGAAGCGTATCGAGGTAAGGTTTCCAAAAACATATTTTAATAGACAAAATTCGTTCTGTAGATTTCTACAAAACTGTTTGAGTATCTAGTGTCCCAAAAATAAACGTGTTTCAGTATTTTTGCGATTTCGGGAGATTCCGGAAACGAAAATGCGATCCGTTTAGTTTTTTCGGAAAGCTAATACGAAAACCTATACCATATCCTAACTTCAAAATTTATTAAATAAATGTAATAGGTGCAGTATTAATTATAATTAGATAATAAACTATTTTCAGCATCTGAAGTTGTTCCTGCACCTTCTCCTTTGTGCGCTGTTGTTGATTCATCGCCAGGACATCATCTTACCTCATTTGGACATCAGGCAAGACACCTTGCCATTTGCTGTTTACTTATTTTAGCTCATATTTCATGCATTATTTATTTTCTTTATGCAAAATAAACTGTGATACATGGCATAACTGTTAGAACTTACTGTTCATTTATTTTTTCTGCTATGTATTATTTTTCTCACATTAAACCTAGATTTAAGGGACCACCTTGTGTGTTGCATTCATGGCCTTGACACGTGGTACCACGAAGTTGTGTGTCGCATATAGAACACGGACATGCGTGACTGGCTGGCCACCGGTGCGTATAAGCCGTGCGATAGGAATAACCGCTAATAGAGGTTGCATGCTAGTTTGACTTAGCGGTTATAGAGGTTACTGTTGTGGATACAACATGGTATGCATTGGGTGGGAAGAACATCTCCTTAGCGTATGGGTCATATATACACTGTCCTGATTGCCGGTTATCTCCAGTGGGAGGTACGGTCCTGATTGCCGGTTATCTCCAGTGGGAGGTACGGTCCTAATAGCCGGTTATCTCCAATGGGAGGTACGGTCCTGATAGCCGGTTATCTCCAGTGGGAGGTACGGTCCTGATTCCTGATTCCTGACTGAGCCGGCCCATGCGTCAAAGGTTTGTTCTTTATTGCATATTCACTATAGTACGGCTAGGTACCCTATTGTATGTGTCCCTTAATTATTTGAGCAATATTTATTCAGTTATATGGTATGATATTATG
Organism: Iris pallida; assembly: GCA_029216955.1. Classification (NCBI taxonomy): domain Eukaryota; kingdom Viridiplantae; phylum Streptophyta; class Magnoliopsida; order Asparagales; family Iridaceae; genus Iris; species Iris pallida. The sequence goes on along the minus strand of JANAVB010028877.1, from coordinate 206,056 downwards.
TGTCTTGTTACGTCCCTCTGAGGACCTGGTTGTCTTGCCAGGTGTATGCTCTTGTGTTTCGCAGGTGTTCTAGCTTTAGCCGTGATCATCGCTACTTCTTCGAGGATGATTGCATTTGGATCGTCTTCACTTCGCTCGCCACTCATTTTATTTTCCATGTATTTTATTTCCTTATTTTGTTGGTAGTGAATTTGTCTCCTCCCAACATATTGTATCAAGACAATTCATTATCTTTATATGATGTCTTTTATTCATTTATTTTGCGTGGATGAGATTAGTTATGGTTCTACTGCATTTTACAGCTTATGTACTCATACGAGGTTTCCATATATTGGAGTGTACTTCGTGTGAATACAGCTGGCATGTCTACGTTCCTAGTCCTACGTATTTTGGGACTGGGGCGTTACACGCCCATACATCGAGATGTCTTCTAAATTGCCTACTAGAAAGGTTAGGAGACCTTAGCAAATTTCATGTTTCAATCATGGCATAAAAAAATGTCACATCGCGAAATAGTATGTTACCCCTTGTCCTTGTTTGGTTGTAGGGGTAGCCTATTATTTCGATGATGGGATATTGAGCCGTGTTATGATTTGGACACTTTACTTTACCTTTATTTTATGGTGCATTTATATTCCGTTCATATGGCTTGTTCTTCCTGTATCTTGTTACGTCCCTCTAAGGACCTGGTGATCTCTCCAGGTATAGACGATTTGCCCTAGGAGTATGGCTCGGCACTAGATCCTTCATACTTTGATGACGAGGCATCTCCCGCTGATATCTAGATTCTTGTTGTTCTTTGAGACTCATAGTGGGCATCTACTTTATTTAAGATTATTTTTTTAGCTGTTTGGTGTGGGCATGTCCACCCGGCTATCTTTTGACTCACTCATTTATTCTATTTTGACTTCCTATATCTTCTGTATCTGCTGTGGATGAGATATAGTTTTACTGATTTTTTTGGCCTGCGATTATATTATTACAGCTTATGTATATATACGAGGATTCCATATATTGGAGTATTCATCATATATATGCAGCTAGCATGTCTACGTACTTGGTCCTAAGTATTTTGGGACTGGGGCGTTACAACCTAGACCCTATTTTAAACATACATTCTCCACCATTCGGGTAAACAAGCAACCCGCCTCAAGGATTTATTCAAACAGAAGTTTCACAGTCCAAAATAGGCCCATTGTTGTCACCAAACTCCACTTGGATATACCCTCCATTTGAATACGCACTGTAGCAAAATCATACACAATGCTTTTAACAGAACTACTAATACAAAACAAAACCCAGCAACTGATTTAGCAGACTATAGATGTAGGACCGTTGAGCACCTCTAGAGGGGGGTTAATAGAGTGTGTGCGCATGCAGCAAAAAAATCACCACTTTAAAAAAATTAACAGATTATAAGCTATGACAGGAATAAGAGACAGTAAGTTAAATTGCAGTAAGAGATAGAAGATCAAACTCAGTGAACACCGCGATATATACTAGTTTTTCTCTGAGATGACTAATCAAGTCGCGAGTACTCTTACCCACTGTTAATCTACTATTTGTAAGCTAAATAAGAGCTTGTCGTCTCTTTACAACACCATGCTTAGCGACAAGTGTACGACCGACTTCACAATACCGTGCTTAGTAACGAGCGCACGACCGACTCAAACAAACTTGAGTACAAAAATTTAGAAGTTCTCTGACTTACGACCTCTTTACAACTCTGTAAACCAAAGACTCTAAATTGAACATAATGTTTACTGACTTTGGCTAAGAGTGGTATAGGTGGAATATGAAAGCTTTAGATCGATGAGAAACACTTAGGAATAGATAGAGAGAAGAGTAAATGAGTGACTAGAAATTTGAAAATCTTTCTCTACTTATAGTGTTTTTCCTGACCGAAATCGAGCAAAGTTCAGGCTGAGTTCGGATGCGGGAATCCGGTAAACGAACGTTACATGCAGATTTGGAGGGAACCGAATTTCAAATCTAACCTGACTGAACTCGGTCAGAACTCGGACCGAACTCGGTCTGAGTTCTGCCAGGGTTCTGGTAGATCAGAACTCAATTTGAATAGGCCAAATTGCATAGGTATTTTGGGCTGTTTGGATATATAGGGTTTCTGAGAGATTGGGTAGGCTATTTAGATTTTGTGTACTAAGAAAACCTAAGCCAGTAATATCCCAAATGATCTCACATTTTATATTTCCTAGACTTAATAAAGTAAAAATATAGAAGAAAATATAAAATGACTTGATCTGGATTCTAATACAATTCCTTTTGGATGATGATTCGATTGCTCTTTGTAGATGCAGGATGTAGACGTAGTACGTTCTTTGATATTCATTTAAGTAACCTGTAACATTAGTAGCAGTTCGTATATTTTGCGTATCAACTTAAGTTGTCGTTGATTATCAAAATCAGGTGTGACCATTTAGGCAATGTGTAACTCCACTTTTCCCATTTTTAGTAGAATTTAAAATTTTAATAATAATACTTCATTCCTTTTTCTATAAATATATAGATTATGAATATTTTTGGAGGGAAGGAATTTAGGAGCAGGAATTTTTAAATTTGACAGTTTGTTAACTAATTTAGTGGTCCCCACTCATTTTTAAAATTTTCTAACTGAATTTTTTTTGTATTCTTGCAATTTATAGAAAGGGGAATGACTTTGGTGTAAACTTTCATTTAGGTGGAGGGGCTTTTATGAAAAATCCTATTTTTCAGTCACTCTATTTAAATCCTTCTTCTCTCTCCCTTACAATTCAGTTCTCCTAAAAAATTGAAGAGAACAGAGCTCCCCACCCCCAAATTTTCGTAACCCTAACCCTAGAAATTTGGCCATGGAGGAGACGACGACCACCCCTACCGGCGACTAGGCAGGCTTCGGCAGCCGCGCGTGAAGATCCACCACTACGAGCCTCTTCTCCGACGACGAGTGTTGATTCCCTCGACGATGGTGAGCGTTTCTCCTCCGGCGACTGCTCACAGCGGCTAGATTCGTCTACCTCCCCACCGCGAGCTTCTTTTTCGGCGATCGACGATCTTCCCGATGGTTCATCTTGATCTCTATGGGTGATCGGCATCGCCATTAGAGTAAGTTCTCTTCCGATCATTAATTCTTGAGGAACTTATTCTTTCCTGGTTTCTGATTCCATCTGTATAATCGATTGTACTCAGGTTCGGATCAAGAACGATCTGTTCGATCTCCTTCACCAGTAGTTTATTCCCTTTCCTAAGGACCAACAATCCACCATCGATGAGTATAATTTCACTCGAATTATTCCAAAATTCGGTTGGACAAAGTTTTAATCTAGGCGTTCTTCCATTTCTGGGTGTTATGCTCGATCTCGTTCTTGCTATCGACTAATTGACATTCGAACAAAGGCGTGCGGTCGAGATTGCATTGGTCGATCCAATCTGGAGTAATGGAGATCGGCTTGGTTCCCTAACTCAGCCTAGATTCTCAGGTAAATCCTTCTCCCCTCCTGATTGTTGAGTTATTTCTTAGTAGTTTTAATAAGAATATTGAACATGATTTGTAGCTTGCGTTGGTGTCCATTTTCAGTGTTGTGTTCGTGTGTGCATACCGTTGCTCGTATTCGACCAGTGTTCGTGTCCAGGATTTTATCCGATCGTGTCCGTGTGTGTGGCTCACCTTCGATCCAGTGTTCGTGTTGGAGTCACGTTCAAGTCTCTTCCGAATTATAGTGCAGTAGACAAAATGGAATAGCCAGGGGCAGGACTTTCCAGTTGATTCCAGTATCAGTATTTGTATACTATCCTATTTTTGATTCATGATTCAATTTGGTTGCATATTCTTTTGACAATTGGTTTGTATATTTCTTCTTAAAGTTTTTCTTTTAATTTTCAAGTTGAGAAAGGTAGCCGTTAGTTTCAATTTGGGTTCTGTTTAAGTAGAGAGCTGGGCTTGGTTTTGAATTAGAAATTTGTTTTGTTTGATGGGTTCTATCATAATCTTGCTGTTCATTTACTGCTGGGTCTGGTTTGTTTGATAAGCTTAAGCTTGTGAACAATTTTGCTAGAAAGGTTGCTTCATTTCTACTGGAGCTCTATATGCTCGAGTGTGATACTCATATTCATGGGCTTATTTTGATGCTCAGATGAACATCCAATGGGGGGAAACATTTCAAATGAACCTGGTTGAATATTGATTTGTGGGATGTGTGGGCCTGATCAGGTTGGGCTCAAGTACGGGTTGTTTAGGAAGGAATTGAAGAAGAGAGTTAATGGGATTTTAAACTTTAATTCGTGTTGGATCAATGGGCTCCAAGACCATATGTCCATCTTATTGACTATGTTGTATTTCTTAACCATTTGGCTGGGCAGCCCAGTAATCCAATAAATTTTTTATATATATTATGTGCTGATTAATATTGGGCCAAGAGGCCAGGTAGCAGTTTTCTAATAGAAATGTAGTATTACTGCATGTCTGTAAAGTATTTATTATACTATATTTTTGTTAATTATTAAATATTTTATAGTTACAAGTAGATTTGTAACCATTTTAGCCCTTGATTATAATTAGTGTAAGTAAAATGTTTATATATAAGTATATTGAATATAATGTTTATCTAATTTAAAATATTTTAACTATTTTGTTAAATGTTTTACCAAAATATAAGTTTGTTACGATTATTGAATAGGCTAGTATCTATACAATATTTTACTAATAGAAATAATGATTTACTAAACTAAAATTATTTTTTAAACTCTAGTTACTAATAACAGTTTCTTGCTAGTTAATATTTGATTAATATTTTGCTAGTCTTTATAGGGAGTTTGTGGCTTTAAGTCAGTTGCCAATATTAGATTCTAACCTATTATTGCCCTACTCTAGGTGGAGACATTAAGACAAATTTGAATTGCAAGGAGCAAGGCAAGTACACAGATAAGAACCCTTTACTCTGTATTTATGTCTTTCTCCATGTTCTCATATCGACACGTTGTACACACGATTGCTCATTGTTCATTGTTTACCGTTCATTGTTCATAGTTCATTATTCTGTACTTGTACACTGGGTGGGGAAATACTACAGATATTTGACCAATCCTATTTTAGCTAGGCATTGACTAATAGCTTAGGTCTCACATCGTGCACATGGGACTCTAAGCCGTACCATTATTCTTATGCTCTTGTTCATTGTTTACCCAGCCCGTCACATACTCTGATAGTTATTTCACATGCATATTACACTGATAGTCTAGTTCATTGTTCAAGATCTGGTACTACAGTTCATCGTTATTCATGTACTACAGTTTCATATTCATGTCTGGTACCATAGTTTATATTGTGATTCTTTTCATGGATTTCAGTTTACGTTGTTTAGTACTTCTTGTCGGGGTTGTACTTTGCTCTTTTCCTGACAGGATACGTTGCAGGTTTACTTGATGTTTATTGTATCTCCTTCATGGGCCAGAGCCCGAAGCCAGGATAGAGATGCCACATGATAGACTTAGATTGCAGAGATATAGTTAGATTTTCCCTAGATTTGTTTTAGAGAATTTTATCATGTATTGTATTGAGGATTTCAGGATTGTATAATTCATGTTACCGGATTTGTCTCCCGATGATATTGTACCAATAACTTGTGGATTGTGGCGATTCTGGGAACGTGTATAGTAGCTGTGTTGCTTTATATATTTTGTATCTTGGTGTTTTCCTTAGAATTATACAGCTTACTTCGTCGTGTCCATCGACGAAGGCTGGGCGTGTCCGACTCATGTCCGATTATTCGAGAGCGGGTCGTGACATGTTTTTAGTGGTGGCCCATGCAGGTCTGTCCTAATGGCACTTAGGCTATAAAGTGCTATTGGGGAACCTGTTAGACTAAGAAAAACTCATCATAGCATAGGATTCGTGGGAAATGGTTCTAGTTATTGAATATAGAGATTGATTATACTCAATATATTCTAGGAGGTTGACTATTTTTCTAGTACTTAGCAATCAACGAGTTTCTTTCTATTTTCAGGATGGTTGCCACCAGGAAGACCCGCAGATCAGCCTGGAGCTATAGGAGCTTCGGATCAGACCGCAGACGATGTTCCGGTGGAGCAGCTTCCACTACCACCTCCTCAGTTTCCTCTACTGCCTCCGACGGTGATGTTTGATGGCGCTGAGGTGATGGCCATGTTCCAACAGTTCCTGGAGGTACAGAACCATCAGGCTATGCAGTTTCGAGCTACGATCATAGATGCCCTCAGGACCCAAGAGCCGGCTCCACTAGCACCAGTAGCTCCTCCAGCACCAGCAACACCAAGACCAGGGACTGCCAAGGATTACCAGAACCTCCGTCCGATGGATTTCTGGGGCCACGAGGGGATTGTTTATGCTGATAAGTGGTTGGAAAATACGGAGAGGACACTGAAGATGGCACTGATCCCGAATAACCTGAAGGTGGAGGTGGCGAGCATGCGACTCTTTGATTTGGCCAGAGCTTGGTATCGGGAGGACTCCCAGTTAGCTGAGCCCCAGGTTTCTTAGACAGATTTCAAAACTCTGTTCAAGGAAAAGTTTTTGCCCAATATAGAGCAAGATGAGCTTCGAATGCAGTTCGAGGCATTGCAGCAGGGGACCATGACAGTGGTGGAGTACACGTCAGAGTTCACCCGACTTAATAGGTTCGCAGAGAACCTAGTCCGTGCACTAGAGGAGAGGGCTTGGAGGTTCAAGAAAGGCCTCACCAGAGAGCTGCGGCATGCAGTGGCGATCAGCCAGGCGACTACTTACTCAAGCATCCTCAAGATCGCTCAGGCAGTTGAGAAGGAGATGGACCCGAGGCCCAAGAGGGATAGGGACATCGGCACCTGCAGTTACCAGGCACCGACGAAGAGTGTACATATGCAGACTCAGACGAGGCCAGTTCAGCAGGCAGCAGTTCAGCACCGTCCAGCCAGAGTTCATGTAGATCCGCCACAGAGACAGCAGTTGGCAATCACTTGCAACTACTGTCACCGCCCAGGACATCATTACGATGAATACTGTAAGTGGCTGAGGCTTTGCTTGTTCTGTGGATCACCTGGTCACCAGGTCAGAGATTGTCCGAAAGCCGCTGAGGGACGAGCACGAGGAGCACCGGGACCCCAGCAGGAGGACTTATCTCTTCATGTCCAGCAGCTGCAGGGTGACCAGCTAGAGGGGCGAGTCTACCTCTTGACAGCCGAGGAAGTGGAGACCATTCCGATTCCGGACGAGTACTGACGACCGGGGGCACTTTCGGATCACTATCTTTCTTTGATGTTTCTTTTTACATTTCCTTGTTGTTTCTCCATTTCGAGACTTATTTCTAAAGTCTCATCTCTGTCTTATTGTTTTCTCATAGTACCTAGTAGCTACTTGTTGACTGTTGATTGTCTCTTGGTGTCCAAAAAAAAAAAATTTCAAGAACAAATACTACTCCTCTCTATCATTTTCACAAACTTCCTTGAAACTTCTGGATAAGGTTGAGAAAATATTTGACAACCTACTATGACCTGGATTATGGAGGCCATGAGTCCACTGCAGCTAGCTGTACACTAGCGAGGTAGGGTCTCTAAGTCAAAGTAATTACGGGTATTCTCAGGTTCTCAGATATTATTGAAGCTAAGTCCTAAATTTATTTCATATCGGATAAAGTCGACAAAATATTGTGGTAATCTAGTACTGTCGAGAGCATGGAACCGAAAGTTTACTACAGCCAGATGCATACTGGCGGGGCAGGAACTGTAGAGAAAGTGATTTCAGATATGAAGATTGTCGGGTACTATGGAGACTATTATCCATTGATTTCGTTTTCGTGACTATTTCTTTGAACCACTTTAAAATTTTGCCAACTTCAAAATTTTGTACTTGATTATCTTGATCATGTCTAATTGTGCCATTTTGGAATTTCGAGGACGAAATTTTTCAAGGGGGAGAGATTTGTAACTCCACATTTTCTATTTTTAGTAGAATTTAAAATTTCAATAATAATACTTCATTCATTTTTCTATAAATATATAGATTATGAATATTTTTTGGAGGGAAGGAATTTAGGTGCAAGAATTTTTAAATTTGAAAGTTTGTTATAACTAATTTAGTGGTCCCCACTCATTTTAAAACTTTTCTAACTGAATTTTTTTTGTATTCTAGCAATTTATAGAAAGGGGATGGACTTTGATGTAAACTTTTATTTAGGTGGAGGGGCTTCTGTGAAAATCCCATTTTTCAGTAACTCTAATTAAATCCTTCTTCTCTCTCTCTCTCTCCCTCACAATTCAGTTCTCCTAAAAAAAATTCGAAGAGAACAGAGCTCCCCACCACCAAATTTCTGTAACCCTAACTCTAGAAATTCGGCCATGGAGGAGACGACGACCACCCCTACCGGTGAATAGGCAGGCTTCGGCAGCCTTGTGTGAAGATCTACCACTACGAGCCTCTTCTCTGGCGACGAGTGTTGATTCCCTCGACGATGGCGAGCGTTTCTCTTCCGGCGACTGCTCACAGTGGCTAGATTCGGCTACCTCCCCACCGCGAGCTTCTTTTTCGGCGATCGACGATCTTGCCGATGGTTCATCTTGATCTCTTTGGGTGATCGGCATCGCCATTAGAGTAAGTTCTTTTCCGATCATTCTTGAGGAAGTTATTCTTTCCTGGTTTCTGATTCCATCTCTATAATCGATTGTACTCAGGTTCGGATCAAGAACGATCTGTTCAATCTCATTCACCAGTAGTTCTTTCCCTTTTCTAAGGACCAACGATCCACCATCGGTGAGTATAATTTCACTCGAATTATTCCAAAATTCGGTTGGACAAAGTTTTAATCTAGGTGTTCGTCCATTTCTGGGTGTTATGCTCGATCTCGTTCTTGCTGTCGACTAATTGACATTCGAACAAAGGCGTGCGGTCGAGATTGCATTGGTCGATCCAGTCTGAAGTAATGGAGATCGGCTTGGTTCCCAAACTCATCCTAGATTCTCAGGTAAATCCTTCTCCCCTCCTGATTGTTGAGTTATTTCTTAGTAGTTTTAATAAGAATATTGAACAGGATTTGTAGATTGCGTTCGTGTCCATTTTTAGTGTTGTGTTCGTGTGTGCATACCGTTGCTCGTATCCGACCAGTACGTTTGTGTCCTGGATTTTATCCAATCGTGTCCGTGTGTGTGGCTCACCTTCGATCCAGTGTGTATTTTTCGAATGTTAGAGTCGCGTGCAAGTCTCTTCCGAATTATAGTGCAGTAGACTAACTGGAATAGCCAGGGGCAGGACTTTCCAGTTGATTCCAGTATCAGTATTTGTATACTTTCCTATTTTTGATTCATGATTCAATTTTATTGTATATACTTTTGACAATTGGTTTATATATTTCTTCTTAAAGTTTTTCTTTTAATTTTCAAGTTGAGAAAGGTAGCCGTTAGTTTCAATTTGGGTTCAGTTTAAGTAGAGAGCTGGGCTTGGTTTTGAATTAGAAATTTGTTTTGTTTGATGGGTTCTGTCATAATCTTGCTGTTCATTTACTGCTGGGTTTGGTTTATTTGATGAGCTTAAGCTTGTGAACAATTTTGCTAGAAGGTTGCTTCATTTCTACTGGGCTCTATATGCACGAGCGTGATACTCATGTTCCTGGTCTTATTTTGATGCTCAGATGAACATCCAATGGGGGGAAAACATTTCAAATGAACCTGGTTGAATATTGATTTATGGGGTGTGTGGACATGATCAGGTTGTGCTCAAGTACGGGCTGTTTAGGAAGGAATTGAAGAAGAGAGTTAATAGGATTTTAAACTTTAACTCGTGTTGGATCTATGGACTCCAAGCCCGTATGTCCATCTTATTGACCATGTTGTATTTCTTAACCATTGGGCTGGGAAGCCCAGTAATCCAATAAAGTTTTTATATATACTGTGTGCTGATTAATATTGGGCCAGGAGGCCAGGTAACAGTTTTCTAATAGAAATGTAGTATTACTGCTTGCCTGTACAGTATTCATTACATTGTATTTTTGTTAATTATTAAATATTTTATAGTTCCAAGTAGATTCGTAACCATTTTAGCCCTTGATTATAATTAGTGTATGTAAAATGTTTATATATAAGTATATTGAATATATTGTTTATATGATTTAAAATATTTTAACTATTTTGCTAAATGTTTTACAAAATATAAGTTTGTTACGATTATTGAATAGGCTAGTATCTATACAATATTTTACTAATAGAAATAATGATTTACTAAACTAAAATTATTTTTTAAACTCTAGTTACTAATAACTTTTTCTTGCTAGTTAATATTTGATTAATATTTTACTAGTCTTTGTAGGGAGTTTGTGGCTTTAAGTCAGTTGCCAGTATTAAAATCTAACCTATTATTGCCCTACTCTGGGTGGAGACATTAAGACAAATTTTAATTGCAAGGAGCAAGGCAAGTACACCGACTCGAACCCTTTACTCTGTATTTTTGTCTTGCTTCATGTTCTCATATCGACATGTTGTACACACAATTGTTCATTATTCATTGTTTACCGTTTATTGTTCATAGTTCATTGTTCTTTACTTCTACATTGGGGTGGGGAAATACTACAAATATGTGACCAATCCTATTTTAACTAGGCATTGACTAATAGCTTTGGTCTCACATCGTGCACGTGGGACTCTAAGCTGTACCATTATTCATGTGCTCTTGTTCATTGTTTACCCAGCCGGTCACATACTCTGATAGTTATTTCACATGCATATTACAATGATAGTCTAGTTCATTGTTCAGGATCTGGTACTACAGTTCATCGTTATTCATGTACTACAGTTTTATATTTCTGTCTGGTACCATAGTTCATATTGTGATTCTTTTCATGCATTTCAGTTTACATTGTTTAGTGCTTCTTGTCGGGGTTGTACTTTGCTCTTTTTCTGACAGGATATGTTGCAGGTTTACTTGATGTTTGTTGTATCTCCTTCATGGGCCAGAGCCCGAAGCCAGGATAGAGATGCCACAGGATAGACTTAGATTGCAGAGATACAGTTAGATTTTTCCTAGATTTGTTTCAAAGAATTTTATCATGTGTTGCATTGAGGATTTCAGGATTGTGTAATTCATGTTACCGAATTTTTCTCCAGATGATATAGTACCAATAACTTGTTGATTGTGGCGATTCTGGGAACGTGTATAGTAGCTGTGTTGCTTTATATATTTTGTATCTTGGAGTTTTCCTTAGAATTGTACAGCTTACTTCGTTGTGTACATCGACGAAGGTTGGGCGTGTCCGACTCGTGTCCGATTATTCGGGAGCGGGTCGTGACACAATGGGCCAACAATCTCCCCCATTTTAATAATTAACAAACTTGAGTCTATACCAAAATATAACTAAAATGTAACTTTCAAATAATATACCTGACTTATTCGTTGATTTGAAAGTTTTAAAAATTTTGGTATTGCTCTTCTCCCCTTTTGTCATGTACGCAAAATGAGTAGCTCCCCCGCAATATATGAAGCCAATAATTTAACACAGACAAGGAAAGAAAAAGAGTAATATCATATGGAACAAGTCATAACATAGTAGAACTAGTAGCAGTGTAAATGAATTAAAACTTAGATAAATCAACTAAAAGATAAAGGAAATACAACTAAAGTCAAAAAAACATAAAGTCATAACTAAAAGAGTTTATGACTGCTAAAACTACTAAATAAAAAGTCCAACTGTTAAAGTTTAGACCGCTACAAAGTGCAACTACATAGATCATCACTGGCAAAATAAAATCTCAAAACTCTAAACTGAGGCCGAAATCACAATAGAGCATCATCATCGGCTGGAGCAGGTGGCTGAGGATCTAATTAAGCAGTAGTCGGATCAAAGTATCCATAGGTGGTCGGATCATCGAACCTGGGTCCATCGAAGCCAGGATGATGGATCATTAGAACAGGAGCAGTAGGGTGATGCACCAAACTCTAGTACAGAACAACAATGTTGTTCCTCAATACCTGAGCCTGTAAGGTATGATGGAACCCAACATCGACATAACTTTGATGACATTTTCCAGAGAGAGTAACAAAATCATCAAAGCACTGATAAAACTGCGGATCAAATCCTGGAGCAGGAACAGCAGGGGCAGGAGCAGGAGCGTCTTGATCAGCCTGAGACTCAGCAAGAGCAGCACCAGGTGGAGGTGGAGGTAGAGAAAATTTCTTAGATCTAGTCAGCTCAGAGGATGATGAGAAAATAGGACATAGATCAAGGTTGATTTTAAATCTCGTAAAGGTAGCTGCTAGATGCATTGGGTATAAAAGATTACGCCCCACTTGCCTACAACCAATCATCCAAGCCATGAAGGTCTCGGGAATAGAGAAAGGAATGCCAAAATAAAGGTGGTACATGGTAGACATCTCATAGAAGGTGATCTCGTCAGTAGATCCCCTATTGGGAAGCAAAGCAGAGAATACAAAATGATGAAACTCATAAAAGTTTTGATTATGGTGCTTTACGTATAACCTACCACTGTGAGGAGCGGGGTTAGGAAGACACATTGTAATCTTAAGGGAGTCAAGTGTCATGTCTTCGGGTAATTGATCTCGGTGAATGTCGACTAACGCCTCGCTGATATCCGGTATATGGAAATATTCACTGAGGACAGTCGAGTTGAATTCAATTTCATGTCCGACGACACATGAATATATACTCCCGTCAGGTTTGACTTGCATGTTGCAGTAAAACATACATACGACATTATCATAGATATCACTAGAGGTTTCGAAGAAATCCTGGAGACTAAGTCTATCAAAAGTGGAGGCGTACTCCGAGGAAATAGTGAAGTTGACGGATCACCCGGGACAGATTTCTCGAAAAAAAAAATGCGTTAAACTAAGAATCCAAAAATTCCAAAGATGGAAAGAGTGTAGCGTCTTAATCCACTTCGTCGGAAGGACGAGTGGGACTAAAGACGTTAACCGGTTCGTATTCAGATGTAGAAGATGAAGCAACTGCGGAATCTAATTTCTTTCTCTTAACAAGTTTGGAAGCCGTAGATAAAAATAAAAAAGAAAAAGAAATATCTCAAAGAGAATGGAGAAAGAGATCGAGAATGTCACCTTCTTGAGCTTCGTAGACCTAAGGAGGAAGAAGGAAGGAAGCTTGGAGGAGATAAAAACTAGATTTTTTTTGTAGAGTTGTCGGTGCTCGGATGTAGGAAATAGGAGGAAGGAGAAGGGTTTTTAAAGGGGTTAGGGTCGGTTGTGTTGTTCTGGAAATCCGAAACTGTAGTGCCCGCTTCTTACGGTCCACTATGTAATACCTACGGCTTGTTGACTCAGTCATGAACTGAGTATTTAGTGAAACCTTTGTCGGTATCGATTGATCACGGATGAAATGCAATGAATCTTTCCAATTGATGGATTGGCTTCTATTGAAATGAATCCAAGAGTTTTGCTGAATGTTTTCTCTTCGCTGCTTGGTTTTGATGAATGTGTTTTCGTGTTGGTTTTCGATGATTGGTTTTCATTGTTCGCTTTCATCGCATTTCGCATTCATTCCGAATCTTGAGAGAAAGAGACGAAGTATGCTAATCAACTGTTGGTGCCAATGTAGGGCGCGTGAATTGTTCGGGAACGGCGAGTGAAGTCCCTCCTTCTCTCAAATAAGATTCGTTTCGGTGAGTTGCTTCAACCGAACAAACATTGATCTGTACGCCAAAGAAAATGATCTCTAGTCCACTCTGTTGCCTTGTTCCGATGATCAACGATACCCCAATAAAAGATAAGAGAAGATAATTGAATTGAATAAAATGCAAGAATATGTGTTGCTACTCTGTCTGCTCGATAAGAATGATCATCTGCTTGTCATCAGTATGCTTGAAAATGTAGACATGCATAGACGAACTTGTACGTGTTGAGATAAACCTGAAGGCACGAATCAAACGTGTCGTATATCTGTGCATAAGTCCAAGTGTCTCATCTGATAGAACGGCTAGAGCATGCATTTGGTCTCGGACAACTTGTATACAAGGAACTATTTGTCTCTCGGGTGGTATCTGGGGGCACCTGGAACCGCTCGGCCTAGAAGAGATTATGAGCACACTGGGTAAAAGAAACCCATGTTAAAATTGTAGCCGATATCTGAGTCCTTAGCGACGAGCTGAACCAAAGAGTCACAGCGGCTAATCATGGGGATAACCCATGGACCAACATGTAGAATAGTCCACCTGCATGACCCGAATGACAACTTCAGTATCTGCAAGAATGAATCATGAATTACTCATTATGCATATTGTGCTAACGTAGTTTTGTGCAGGGATGACTGCCGGCGATGGTAAGCTGCTATAATATATTCTACTGTCATGTTCTTATGAATTGTTAAAAAAAAACCTAGACAAGTAGAAAGATCACTAGTAAATGTTAGCTCAACATATTGATTTAGTGCAGAGATTTGCGAGTTCGGCCAAAAGCCGTTCGCCAGTACATGATGTGTGCTGACCCATGTTGTGGGCATCCTTTTCAGAAAGCAAAAGGAGACAGAGGGATTTCAAGTGAGGCACCGAAGCTCGTCTAGCCCAGTAGAGCTCGTGGATCGCCTCGAAGTTTCATTTTCATTTCAAGTCAAGTTCAAGTTTCTTTTCCTTCTGAAGGTGTCTTTCAATTCCAGCTTGTAATAAAGGGATATCATGAATGGACATTGTGGCTAATTTCAAAAGTGTGTTTCAAAGAGAATCCTGTAGCCAAATTATAAGGCAAATCTGAGTTGCAAAGCTTTGTACTTGTATTCCTATCAAGCTATGAATAAAATGAGTATTTCCATTTCAAATCTCTGTGTCCAATATTTAGTTTTCTGCAATGGGTGCGTGCGTGTGTTTTGCTTGACTAATGGGTGTGTGCGTGTGTTTTGCTTGACTAGTTGTTTTTTTGCAGGTATATGGCCTTGTGCAAGCGCAACTTAGGCTTGCACGGCATCACGCCTTAACGAGGACGATCGATCCTACAGGGATCCAAGCAAGACGGACGACCCTAGCGGGATAGGGGTGTGACAAAGTGGTATCAGAGCACAGTTTTACGTCCTTGGCCTCTTGCAAATATCGATTTTGAAAAAGTATATAAAGTACTTTGACGGCTTTCAAAAGTGTCCCGATTTTGAGTTATGAAAACCAATGCCCCATACAATAAGTCCATAATATTTTATGAGACTGACAGAAGTTATACTATTTTGTAGAGAAATAGCTCCTGCTCGTCCATCTGGCTCGACCGATCCGGTAGAACGGATCATGAGAATGTTGGAACTGCAGAGATAGGACAGTGAGGAAAACAATCAGATACATCAGGCCCGAGCGGCTGCCCAACAAAAGTAGTTGGATGCCTTGACCCAGCTTGTCACGGCGCTTACGGCAAATCGAGATACCACCGCAGCGACGGAACCAACGAGAACGCCCGAGATCGAGCCCGTAGAGGGTGATGAGCCCCAGCCAGCGCAAAGGCACACTGTCTTTAGGCCAAAGGACTTCTTGGACGCGAAATCTCCTAAATTTGAAGGCAGGACATCACCCGATAAGGTGATGGACTGGATTAATAAAGTGGAGAGTCTGTTCGCGTTTATAGGAGTTCCCAGCGGCAAGAAGGTAGTTTGTGCCGTTATGTTTCTACGGCTGCAAGCAAAGGATTGGTGGAAGACAAAGAAGCCGGCGCTGCTCGCAACGGCTAGGAATGGGAAGATCTCATGGGCCTTGTTCAAGAAGGCGTTTATGGATCAATATCTGCCTCCAGCCATGAGCAAGAAGATGGAGGATGACTTCATCACATTGGAACAGGGGAATATGTCCGTGGAGGACTATGAGTCTGAATTTGCTAAGCTGGCAAATTTTGCCGCTGCTTTGCTCCCCACGGAACAGACTCGCATAAATCGATTCGTTGGAGGTCTGAATGACGACATCCAGTTAAGTGTGCTGAATCGAGAATGCGGGTCATATTCTCAAGCCTTTGAGGCGGCGCTACAGGTGGAACAGAAGAAGGCATCCAATAAAGCGCAGAACAGTCGGAATCAGCCCGCCAAGAGATATCGTGACGGAGAGAAAAAGACCGATGGGGAACCACAAAATGAAATAATCTGTACCCACTACGGTCGACGAGGACATGCGAATGAAGAATGTCGCTTTGCGAAAGGTTTGGTATGCAGTCACTGTGGAAAGCATGGACACACCAAGGAGGACTGTCGTTCCGCAAACCATGCTTGTTTTCGTTGTGGCCAACAGGGTCACGCTATCAGAAATTGTCCGAAGAGAAATCGAAATAGAGATGACACTAAAGAGCGTGGGCAGCTGCCAGGCCCACCGCCCCTTCGAGACAATCCGCACAACCAGCCGCAGCGGACTAATGCACGTGTCTATAATCTCTCCACCTTGCTTGATCCAGAAAGTGGAGGTGAGTTTGTATCTTAAGTTTTGAGGACAAAACTTTTTCTCAGTGGGTTATTATGTAGTGTCCGCTTCTCGCAGTCCACTATGTAATACCTATGGCTTGTTGACTCAATCATGAACTGAGTATTTAGTGAAACTTTTGCCGGTATCGATTGATCACGGATGAAATACAATGAATCTTTCCAATTGATGGATTGGCTTCTATTTAAATGAATCCAAGAGTTTTGCTGAATGTTTTCTCTTCGCTGCTTGGTTTTGATGAATGCGTTTTCGTGTTGGTTTTCGATGATTGGTTTTCATTGTTCGCTTTCATCGTATTTCGCAATCATTCCGAATCTTGAGAGAAAGAGACGAAGTATGCTAATCAACTGTTGGTGCCAATGTAGGGCGCGTGAATTGTTCGTGAACGGCGAGTTGCTTCAACCGAACAAACATTGATCTGTACGCCTAAGAAAATGATCTCTAGTTCACTCTGTTGCCTTGTCCCGATGATCAACGATACCCCAACAAAAGATAAGAGAAGATAATTGAATTGAATAAAATACAAGAATATGTGTTGCTACTCTATCTGCTCGATAAGAATGATCATCTGCTTGTCATCAGTATGCTTGAAAATGTAGACATGTACAGACGAACTTGTACGTGTTGAGATAAACCTGAAGGCACGAATCAAACGTGTCGTATATCTGTGCATAAGTCCAAGTGTGTCTCATCTGATAGAACGGCTAGAGCATGCATTTGGTCTCGGACAACTTGTATACAAGGAATTATTTGTCTCTCGGGTGGTATCTGGGGGCACTTCGAACCGCTCGGCCTAGGAGAGATTATGAGCACACTGGGTAAAAGAAACCCATGTTAAAAGTGTAGCCGATATCTGAGTCCCTAGCGACGAGCTGAACCAAAGAGTCACAGCAGCTAATCATGGGGATAACCCATGGACCAATATGTAGAATAGTCCACCTGCATGACCCGAATGACAACTTCAGTATCTGCAAGAATGAATCATGAATTACTCATTATGCAAATTGTGGTAACGTGGTTTTGTGCAGGGATGACTGCCGGCGATGGTAAGTTGCTATGATATATTCTACTGTCATGTTCTTATGAATTGTTAAAAAAGAACCTAGACAAGTAGAAAGATAACTAGTAAATGTTAGCTCAACATATTGATTTAGTGCAGAGATTTGCGAGTTCGGCCAAAAGCCGCTCGCCAGTACATGATGTGTTCTGACCCACGTTGTGGGCATCCTTTTCAGAAAGCAAAAGGAGACAGAGGGATTTCAAGTGAGGCACCGAAGCTCGTCTAGCCCAGTAGAGCTCGTGGATCGCCTCGAAGTTTCACTTTCATTTCAAGTCAAGTTCAAGTTTCCTTTCCTTCTGAAGGTGTCTTTCAATTCCAGCTTGTAATAAAGGGATATCATGTATGGGCATTGTGGCTAATTTCAAAAGAGTATTTCAAAGAGAATCCTGTAGCCAAATTATAAGACAAATCTGAGTTGTAAAGCTTTGTACTTGTATTCCTATCAAGCTATGAATAAAATGAGTATTTCCATTTCAAATCTCTGTGTCCAACATTTGGTTTTCTGCAATGGGTGCGTGCGTGTGTTTTGCTTGACTAATGGGTGTGCGCGTGTGTTTTGCTTGACTAGTTGTTTTTGTGCAGGTACATGGCC
Organism: Iris pallida; assembly: GCA_029216955.1. Lineage (NCBI taxonomy): Eukaryota > Viridiplantae > Streptophyta > Magnoliopsida > Asparagales > Iridaceae > Iris > Iris pallida. Next base: position 188,012 of record JANAVB010028877.1, on the reverse strand, counting down.
TTGTGCAAGCGCAACTTAGGCTTGCACGGCATTACGCCTTAGCGAGGACGATCGATCCCGCAGGGATCCAAGCAAGACGGATGACCCTAGCAGGATCGGGGCGTGACAGAAACGACGTCAACCGAACTCGGTTCGAGTTCTGACAAAGTTCGGCCACTTGTATTTCCATTTCATTTTATGCATAATGGATAATAAATAAACTTAATAACCTTTAATTCTTTAATTTAATAATATTCATTGTTTTGGGTTAATTGTTTGGGTCGGATCCCAGCTAGTGGTAGTCCGAAGACACTTGGCACCGTGCTTTTTAGACTTTTACATCTTTCTGACAGAAGGGCCCTTTTAGCTTGTACACAAAATAACTTCAATTAATAAATATCAAAATCTCAAGTTGTAAGAATTTTTATTGAACATAACGAATTATGAATCTAAAAATTCCAAGTATGCCTAGTTCACGTCGCAGATAATTGAAATGGTCTTCAGCCAGCGATTTTGTGAAAATATCTACTAATTGATGATTTGTGTCAATAAATTCTAAGAAATATTCCCGTATTATTGGTGATCACGTAAAAAGTGATAACGTATCTTTATATGCTTTGTACGTGAGTGACAAACATGGTTCTTAGTCAAATTAATCGTGATAGTGTTATCAAAATATATGGAAATCTTAGAGTAGTGTAGATTGTAGTCTTCTAGGGTTTGCTTCATCCACAAAATTTGAGCACAACAACGTCCTGCGACGATGTACTCAGCCTCAATCGTTGATAGCGCTACAGAATTTTGCTTCTTGTTAAACCAGAAGACTAAAGCTTTTCCTAGAAAATGACACATACCGCTAGTACTTTTACGGTCTGCTTTGTATCCTGCAAAATTTGTATCTGAATAACCGATTAGGTCAAAAGATGTGGTTTTGGGATACCACAAGCCGACTGTAGAAGTTCCTTTAAGGTATCGGAAGATACGCTTAACGACACATAAGTGTGATTCCTTAGGATTAGCTTGATATCTTGCACAGATACAAACGCTGAACATGATATCAGGGCGACTAGTAGTTAAATATAATAAACTACCAATCATACTTCGATAATTACGCTGGTCAACTGGTTTACCACTTTTATCAATGTCAAGCCGGGTTGATGTAGCCATTGGAGTTCCGATAGGCTTTACTTTGTCGAAGTCATACTTCTTCATTAAATCTTTCATATACTTAGCTTGGTTGATGAATGTTCCCTACGAGTGTTGTTTGATCTGGATTCCTAGGAAGTAGTTTAGCTCTCCAATCATACTAATTTCAAACTCACTCTGCATACACTTAGCAAATTCTTGACAAAGTTTTTCATTAGTAGAATCAAATATTATGCCATCTACATAAATTTGCACAAGAAGAATATCATCGTCTAAAGATTTGTTAGATAAACTAGTATCAACTCTTCCTTTTGAAAAACTATTTTCAAGTAGAAAGACACTTAGGCGTTCATACCAAGCACGAGGTGCTTGTTTGAGTCCATAGAGTGCTTTCCTATGTTTGAAGACGTGATTGAGTTTTTAAAAATCTTCAAAATCAGGGGGTTGTTTCACAAAAAATTCTTTTTTCAAAAATTTATTTAAAAATACACTTTTCACGTCTATTTGAAATAGTTTGAAATTATGAAAACATGCAAATGCACAAAATATGCGGATAACTTCTAGTCTAGCAACAGGAGCATATGTCTCTTCATAATAAATACCTTCTTCTTTATTATAACCTTGTGTTACTAGATGTGCTTTATTGCGTAAAACTTGCCCATCCTCACTTAATTTATTTCGGAACACCCATTTGGCACCAATTATTGATTGACAAATAGATTTATGAACAAGTTCCCAAACTTGGTTTCTTTTAAATTGATTAAGTTTTTCTTGTATGGCATCAATCCAAAATTTATAATTAAATGCATCTGTTACTGTCTTGGGTTCTACTTGAGATATAAAAGTTACATTGGCTGCTATATCAGAGTCTTTACTAGAAAAAAGTGTACTTACACCTTTTGATATATCACCTATGATGAGCGTCTCTAGATGATCTGGCAAGAATTTCTAAGATTTGAACATCTTTGTCAGATCTTCCACATGGCTCTCTTTGTTAGCAGTATCTTTAGATGACTTGGATTTAATCTGTGTATCTTCATCATCACTGTCGCTAGATCTGTGACTATTTAGCTCATCAAAGGTAACACTAATAGAGTCTTCAACAATCATAGATATTTTATTAAAAACTTTATATCCCTTACTCTTAGCAGCATATCCGAGAAATATTCCTTCATCTGCTTTAGAGTCAAACTTTTCCAAGTTGTCCTTGGTGTTCAGGATAAAACAACGACATCTAAGAACTTTAAAATAAGAAATATTTGGAATCCTTCCAAACCATAGCTCATATGGTATTTTTTTTGAGATAGGTCGAATCAACACCCTATTTAAAATATGACAGGCTGTACTAACAGCTTCTGCCCAAAAATATTTAAAAAGATGATGCTGATTCAGCATGACTCTAGCCATCTCGCTTCGCTTAGAGTACAATTCTTTCACTCCACAACACCATTCTGTTGGGGAGTTCTAGGACAAAAAAACTCATTGTAATATCCACTATCATCTTAAAACTTTTTGAAATTATCATTTACGAATTCGCCACCATGATCAATTCGGATACGAGTAATCATGAAGCCTTTTTCATTTTGTACCTTTTTAAAAATATCTGAAATTCAAAAATAGCATCAATTTTATTTGATAAAAAGTAAACCTATGTATAACGAGAGAAATCATCAACAATCATAAAGGTGTAGAGCTTACCGCCAAGACTAGCGACTCTACTAGGACCAAATAAATCCATATAAATTAACTGCAAGGGTCTAGAAGTACTTACAGCATTGATGGATTTAAAAGTTGACCTAGTTGCCTTGTTCTTTTCACAGTCAACACATACCATATCTCTCTTGAATGTGATTTTGGGGAGTCCTTTTACCAACTTTTTGGTGCATAGCTGTGAGACAGTATCCATATTGGTATGTCCTAGCCTTATGTGCCATAGCCAGCTTTTATCTTGATTTGCTACTAGGTACCTTCCTGCATTGTTAGTACTTTCTAAAAAGAAAACATAAATGTTGTCTTCCCTAATCCATTCATAAACGTAAGTACCAGTTGATATTTCATATATAGTGCATTTGTCTTTTTCAAAGTTGATACCATAACCATTATCTGCCAAGTGACTTATGCTCAGTAAGTTATGTTTCAACTCTCTAAGTAAACAAACGTCTTCTATTACTAGGTAGGGAGACATACCAACAGTGCCATTTCCAATTATATCACCGCTCAAGTTATTTTCGAAAGAAATGTATCCTTCTTTCTTCATCGATAGTGTAGCGAACAAAGATGCATCACCAGTAATGTGCCGTGAACATCCGCTATCGACGATCCACTTGCTTCTAGCATAAGAAGGTTGAGAGTCCACCTACAAAATGAGTAGATGAGTCTTTTGGTACCCATTTCTTGAAGGGTCTATTTTGTTTAGTTCTAGGTATCCAAACAAGTGTCTGATTGTCAACAAGCTTTCTTGCTAGATAATACTGTGATATGTGCCCGTGAGTGCCACAGTACGTTCAAGTAAGTTTTAAATTCTATGTTGACATGCATTTGTCTTCTTTGAAAACCTATATATGAAAGCATAATTATGATTAATGTGTTGCTTGCATGCTTTCTGCGGTTTAGACCTCTTTGTTGTATGCTTAGCATTAGGACTAACCTTAGGTTGTGTCACAGGAATGACCTGTTTGCCTAACTTGATCTCTAAATTTTTAGAGACTGCGTAAGACTTCTCATATTTGGTAGTCATATCAACGAGTCTTTGCTCTGTGACTAAGTGTCTCTTCTTTTCTATGTCATAAAGTTCTTGTATTTTGACAAAGTCTCTTTCTTTCTTTTCGATGGTGAGGATAGCCTCACGATAGTCTACTCTAAGCTTGTCTACCTCATCCGTGTTACCGATAGCAGATGTCTCTTTAATGTCTTCAAGAATATTAGACAATCTTGCTACTACAGTTGTGCATGCCTTAACCTCTTTGCTAGATTGCTTGTACTTGTCTAACATATTTCTATGTTCTTCAAGTAGTTTGCTAAATGCAGTCTCTAATTCATCGAAAGTAAAGTCATCATACAGAGGGTTAGATGATACCTTGTCAAATGCCATAAGACAGACATTAGTAAACTGCAGGGCCTGTCCTCTTCTTCTGACTCACTGGCATCACTTTCGTGCCAGATGCTTGTGTTTGCATACTTTTGACCTGTTGTAGCTTTCCTGCTTGATCTTGATCTATTATATGGATAGCTTTTCTTTGATAGTGGACAGTCCTTTTTCATATACCCTGACTTCTTGCATTCAAAGTATATAGTTTCTTCTTCAGTGCATTCATGGACGTCTTTCTTCCTTCGGTTTAATCTCTCAAACTTTAAGAATTTTCTGAAGTTCTTTACTAGCAGGGCTTGCTCATCACCACATGAAGATTCTTTGTCAGAATCATTATATACAACTCTTTTGGCTTGTGCTTTGAAGGCGAGAGATTATTCCTTGGGAGTTGCTTCTTCAAATTCTTGCAAGTCCAACTCATGGGTCATCAGCTTTCCCATTAGTGTCTCCAGAGTCATTTTGGTGAGATCGTTTTCTTCAATGATCACAGTTCCTTTTGGGTTCCAATTTTTGGTTAGAGCCCGTAGAACCTTTCTGATCTTCTCATGGTTTCTATAATCCTTACCAAAAGATTGCAAAGGATTAGCAATATCTAGGAAACGAGTAAACATCTGTGTAATTAACTCGCGGGATTTTATCTTAAATGATTCATATTCCTGTGTTAGTCTGCTTATTTTGGATTATTTTACTTGGGAGGTACCTTCATGAGTAACCTCAAGAAATATCCAAATATCATGAGACATAGTACAGGTAGAAACAAGATAAAATTCCATCTTATCAATTGCACAGAATAGTGCATTGATGGCACGTGCATCTAGACTAGCCTTTGTCTTTTCTTCGTCTGTGTATTTGTCATGTGACTTGTCTACAAGTACACATTCAATCACTATTAGTGCCAGTTTCTTATAACCGTCAACAACTATAGACCAAAGGTCAAAGTCAAGAGACTTTAGAAAAAAACTTATTCATGTTTTCCAATAAGTGTAGTTTGTTCCATCAAATAGTGGAGGTCTATTTGTGGATTGCCTTTCACCGTTGAATATTGATTTCACGGCTGTCATATATACTCTCTAGAGTTGTTATATTAGAATATAACCTGCTCTGATACCAATTGTAGGACCGTTGAGCACCTCTAGAGAGGGGTGAATAGAATGTGTGCGTGTACAACAAAAAAAATCACCACTTTAAAAAATTTAACAGATTATAAGCTATGGCAGGAATAAGAGAGTAAATCAAATTACAGTAAGAGATAAAAGATCAAACTCTGTGAACACCACAATATATACTAGTTTCCCTCTTAGAGGACTAATCTAGTCGCGAATACTCTTGCACACTGTTAATCTACTATTTGCAAGCTAAATGAGAGCTTGTCGTCTCTTTACAATACCGTGCTTGGAGATAAGTGCACGACCGACTTCACAACAACGTTTTTGGTGACGAGCGCATGACCGACTCCAACAAACTTGAGTACAAAAACTTAAGAGTTTTCTGACTTGCGACCTCTTTATAATTCTGTAAAACAAAGACTCTAAATAGAACAGAATGTTTACTGGCTTTGGCTAAGAGTGGTATAGGTGGAATATGAAAGATTTAGTTCGATAAAAATACTTAGGAATAGATAGAGAGAAGAGTGAATGAGTCATTAGAAATTTAAAAATCCTTCTCTATTTATAGTATTTTTCCTGACCGAACTCGGGCAGCGTTAATGCTGAGTTCGGATGCGAGAATCCCGCAAACGAACGTTGCATACAGATTTGGAGAAAACTGAATTTCAAATCTAATCTGACCGAACTCTATCAGAACTCGGACCGAACTCGGTCTGAGTTCTGCCAGAGTTCTGGTGGATCAGATCTCAATTTGACTGGGCCAAATTACATAGGTATTTTGGGCTGTTTGGGTATGTAGGGTTTTTGAGAGATTATGTAGGTTTTTAGATTTTATGGACTAAGAAAACCTAAGCCAGTAATTTCCCAAACGATCTCATATTTTAGATTTTCGAGACTCAATAAATTAAAAATACAGAAAAAAATATAAAAGACTCGATCTGGATTCGAATGCAATTCCTTTTGGATGATGATTTGATTGCTCTTTGTAGATGCAGGATGTAGACGTAGTACGTTTTTCGATATTGATTTTAGTAACTTGTAACATTAGTAGTAGTTTGTATATTTTGCGTATCGACTTAAGTTATCGTCGATTATCAAAATCAGGTGTGACTATTTAGGTAATGTGCCAACAATAGAAACAAGGGTTCAGTAAATCATTCAATCTAATGCCCAATCGCACAGACCAAGGATCAAATACACACACTTTGGTTTCCCTCCACACCATAGTTCAAATAATACAGTTATATATAAATAATTCATAATTAAACTTAGCAAAATCTGATATGGCCTAGTCCCTTACTTAAAATGAAACATAGAATTTAAACTTCAACGACTACTTTTGAATTCAGAAGTCCCTCCAACAGTCACAGTTCAACCAAAACTTCCATTCAGTTTTGAATTCTCCTCTTCGTCAGCCTAAACTCGAGTCCCAGATCAACCTCCCTATACTCGACCCCAATACTGGATACCCATAATTTGGACACAAACTGATTTTTGGACACGAACGAACCAAATTCCCTGTATCCCGACCACATCTCTGACCAACACTTCCAATTAATTCTAGCTACACATCAACAAGTAATTACTTAAGAAGAGCAAGGCATTACATGAGAAGAAGAGCTCTAACCTCAAGGTGTCAGACAGAAGATCCTCGTGGACAGCAGTGATTCGAGTCCCTGTTGAGACATTCCATCAAACAATTTCAAAGCACAAGGGGACAATTATGGTCTCGGATGAATTGAAACCAACTTCAAAGACTTTAAAAAGATTCAGCAAGAAAATCAAGAGCATGATTCTTGGATCCGACTTATGAATGATTTAGATCTCAAGTCGCCCGAACGAAGACTCGACTTGGTCCATCGTTCTCTCAATCCAACCTCTGTTCGAATGTTCAATGAGGAAAACAAAATACATCCGCTCATCATGAACTCAAAGAATCAAATGATGAAGACTAACTTCTAAAGAAAATAGGGAAAATCAGTTGAGAACTCACCAGGAGTGGAATCGATCAAAGAAGAATTAACTGATCTATGATAAAATGATCCATGCCTGAACTGGCGAAGGGAGATGATGAGCTAGCGATAGAGAGAAGAGCCGTCGCGTAGTCGTCATCTCCTGAGAAGAAATCTACTGTTGTCGTCGCTGAAAGGGATCGACGCGATGTCGTTCGCCGGAGAAGATGATCAACCCGCTGTCGTTCGTCGTGAAGGAGGAAGCTACATGCCGCTCGCCATCAGTGGTGAGGCCTAGTTGCTAGAGAAGAAGGACCTCGCTACTGCTATGGAGGGAAGCCACGCCATGGCTGGCTCACAAAACTAGGGTTAGGGTTAGGGAATGAAATTGGAGAAAGAAGGAGAGAAAGAGAAGTGGAGATTTGAGAGGCTAAACTCTGCTGCCTCTCTCGAAGTTTTGAGCAGGAAATAAAATGAGGGAAGAGAAAACAAAAATTCTCTTAAATAAGCAGGGAGGAAATGAGGATTTAATGAATAGAAAAATCTGTTAGAAGAAAGAAAGTTGTTAGAAAGTTTGTTATAGGTAGTTAGAGTTTATTAGGAATTTTGTTACAAAGTTACTAGAATCTTGGAGAGCACTCCAAATTAGTTGCTAAAGTCTTCCCACTCTAAATCCTTCAATAAGCAAAATATCTCATTTAGAAAAATTATAAAGAGTCTTATAATTAATGAAAAATAAATTAAAAATAATTATTTCTAAAATTTAGAAAATACCATGGAAAATACTAAATTTAAAAATTTTGGAAAGCGGGGTTACAAATCTATCCTCTTCGAAAAATTGTCCTCGAAATTTCAAATGGCACGATTAAATATTACAAAGGATAATCATATTCTGAACTTAAAAATGGCATGATTAAAGTAACACCAAAATGATAGTCTCAACAGTATCTGAAAATCATACATACCTGGAGTCACTTTCCCTACAGTTCCTGTCCTGCCAGTATGCATCTGGCTGCAGTGAACCTTCAGTTCCATGGCTCAGATATTAATGGATTAACAAATACTCTATCAACATTATCCAAAATTTGTCGAAACAACACAAGACAAAATATTTATGAGTTTAGGACATAGCCTCAATAATATCCGAGAACCCATGAATACCTATAATTATTTCGACTTAGCACCCATGCCTCGCTAGTGTGCAGCTGGCTACAATGAACCCACAGTCTCCATAATCCAGATAAATGACTGCAGAGCACATCTGCCACGTCATAGTAGGTTGTTGAATATTTTCTCAACTTTATCTAGAAGAATTTCCAAGGAATTTATGAAGATTCAAAATGAGTAATAATAGTCCAAATCATGACAAGAAGTTTATTAGTTACTGAGAAACAACAGTAAGATAAGAAGACTTCAGAAATAGTCTCGAATAGGAAACAAACAAGTTCTCTGAAAGTTTAAATGCTAGAAGGAAACATCTAAAGAAAGGCAGTGATCCACGGTCTTCTCCAACCATACGAGAAAGGCCTCCGATCTTTATTACTCGTCCAGGATCGGAATAGTCTCCACTTATTTATCTGTCATGAGGTAGACTCGGCCCTCCGGCTGTGCTCCATGCGGCAGCTGAGTCTGGATGGGTGGGTCACTTTGTTGCGATCCTGGTGCGCCTTGTGCTCGTCTTTGGACAGTGCGATCAGCGGCCTCCGGGCAATCCTTGACCTAGTGGGCAGGTGATCCACAGAACAAACTTAGCCTTAATCTCTTGCGGCACTCATCGTAGTGATGTCCGGGGCGGTTGCAATAATTGTAAGTGATCGCCGTCTGGATCTCAGTCTGAATCTTCTACTGTGGCTGAAGTGCAGGGGCCCTAGCAGGATATACTGATGCTGGGGTGCTGGCTACTAATATGGCCTCGCCTCGGTGTTGGTCCGCTTTGGTGGACCTTGGGAGCTGCTTGCGCCAACGTCTCTGTCCTTCTTGGCCTTCGGGTCCATGTCCTTCTCAAATCCTTGGGCAAGCTTGAGGCTGTCCGCATAAGTAGTCTCTCTGCTAGTAGTGACCGCCTGGCAAATCTCTCGAGCAAGCCCCTGTTTGAATCTCCGGGCTCTCTCCTCTGGAGTGCTCCCCAAGTTCTCTATAAAATAGCTGAGGCAGCTGAACTCTGAAGTGTACTCACTCACTGTCATGCTGTCCTACGGCAGCACCTCGAACTGGTTCCTTAGCTCATCTCGGTCAACCTTCAAAAAGAACTTATCATTGAAAAGATTCTTGAAGTTCGTCCAGAGAAGTCGGAAAGCGGCTAGCTGGGGCTTCTCTCTGAACCAAGCTCTGGCGACGTCGTATAGGTGCATGCTGGCTACCTCGACCTGAAGGTCCTCGGGATTACGGGCGATGTTTAGTAGCCTCTCTGCGTCCTCTAGCAAGTCGTCAGCATAGAGAATCCCTTAGAGCCCCAGAAGTCCAGAGGAAAGAGATTCTTATAATCTCGAGCAGTCCCTGGTCTCGTTGCTGGTGGTATTGGCAGAGCTGGTAGAGCCTCCCTCAATCAGAGTGCGTCTGTAATGGTAGCTGTGAACTGAACGGCCTGAGCGCCGTGAGCATCGATTAACTTCTAGAGGATCCCCATGAGCTGCGTACTGTCGAGAGTGATCATCTGAGGAAGCGGAGGAGGCAGTGGAAGCTTCGGTGCATCGGGTGCAGGCTGCTCACTAGTCCCAGTGTTCCTCGTAGTAACCATCATATAATAGAAAGGTAAACTATTGATTGCTATGTCCTAGAAATAATAAGTAAACATAATAAATAATAAAAACAACCAAACTTAGATAACAATAACCATTTTCCCACGGATCCTATGATGTGATGAGTTTTCCTTAGTTTCGTAGGTTCCCCAATAGTACTCTATAGCCTAAGTACCATTAGGACAGACCTGTATGGGCCACCACTAAAAACATGTCATGACCCGCTCCTGAATAATCGGATACGAGTCGGACACGCCCATATTATGTTGGAAGATGCAACGTAGTAAGCTATACAAGTCTAAGAAAAACTCTAAGTCACAAGGTAAATATAAATATCCACAACATCTATAATGTTCCCAGAGAGTCACTACACTTAGTCAGTATCACAATTAAAGAAATAATAATGCCGAAGACAAATCCGGTAACCAGAATAAAATATACAACTCTGAAATCTCAATACAATATACAAGATAAAATCTCTAAAACAAAACTAGATAATAAACTAGGCCAGATCTCTGTAAATCCTATGTCTGAATCATGTCATCCAGCTCACTATGGCCTCAAGCTCTAGTCCATAAAAGGTGGTACAATATTTCCAAGTATACCTGTAACGTATTCAGTCAGAAAATGAGCAAAGTACAACCTAGACAAAAAATACTATACAAACTAAATTGAAATGCACAAGTAATGAACTCAATATGAACTAAGTACAAGAACTGGAATATAAAACTATAGTACAAGAACTGGAACAATGAGCTAGATAATTAATGCAATAGTGAATTTGAAATAGCTACTAGAATATGTGTCACGACTCGCACCCTGAAGAGGGGCACGAGCACGTGGTTACGTCCAGCCTACGCCGCAGTATCGGCGGTAGAACGCTGTACATAAGGTCTGTAAATACTATGACTAAAACAGATAAATGTACCTGTACAGTATATACACTCCGAATGGAGGTGACATAACAATACAGTCTCAATCACAAATATAAAACTAAGGTAGATAGCATGGAAAGGAACTATGATAGATAAAGCAGGAAATGAGTCCAAGATCCACAAGTCAGAGCTATACACAAACTTCCAGAGTCTCAGAAAATATATGTAATAGATACTACAAACTGAAATGTACTAGCTGGCTCGCAGGCCAGGCAAACCTGTGAAACCTATATTCTCGTAATTAATTATTAAATAGTGATTTAGTATTAATATTAGTATTTGAAAAAAAATATTATTATTATTATTAAATATTTTTGGAGTGCAAATGATTTCGAAAATATAATAAAATGGCTTTTTTAGTTCAGGCCCAGACCCGAGTCCGAACCCAGACCCAGGCCTGAGCCCAAACCCAACCCTTTTTCCTATTTCCAAATCCGGTTTGACTTGGTTTAAAAAAAAATAATTATTATTATATCTCAGCTGGTCCCATAGGACCAGCACCCCACTTTTATTCACGAAGTGGCCAACTCCCCATTTTACTCTCCAACTCACACACGTTCAATTGGCAAACCACCTTTTCCTCCCCCTTTTGCTACTCTCCACACAACAGCAACTCCTTCCTCTTCTTAAACTCCTTTTCTTTTTGGTTCACTTCACAGAACCACTCATTCTTCCCTCTCCCAACCTTCTTACCAAACTCCATCTCCACAAAACCCCCTTAGCCACCAGAATCCCTCGCCCAACCGACCCGAACTCGTCGGCTGTGCTCCGACCAACCCCGTCGATGCGCCCTTCCCCGCGCCCTCCGACGCACGCGGCCATCTCCGCCGACCAGCGCCGGCTCCTGCGACCCCCCGCGCGGCCTTCCCGCCGGCGCCCCCTTTCGGCACCGCCCTTCTGTCGGCTCCCCGACCGTCCAGCGGAGCGCCCCTTTGCGCAGCCGACCACCGACCCACTGTTCCGCCCGACAGCACCGCCCCCGTCGCCCCCTTCGGCGGCCGACCACCTCGCCGAGCTCCCCTCGGCAACCGCGACAGCGCGCCCAGCGCTCCGTTCTCGGCCGCGCTCTTTGGTGCTGTCTCCGCCCGACAGCGTTGCCCTAGCCGCTGTCCCGGCTGATTCCCTCCGGCGACCTCGCCCCCGAGCTCACTGCCCTTTGGTGAGCCTTCACTGTTGGTTCTGGCAGTGCCCTAGCTCTGAATTTCTCGGCGTTGCTTCGACGACGCTGGTTCCAGCGCTGATTTCGGGGATTTGTCGCTGTTCTGGACTATTCTTTCTTTCTATTTACATCTGAGAGCTCTAGCCGAGCAATCCAAGGTATAACCCCCTGTCCCGCTATTTTATTATTTTATCGATGATGAAATGGTCCCCGGTTTCCTTTGGGAATTCGGTTTTAGCGATGTCGTAGATTTCTGGGACTTTCGGAAAAGTCTTGTGAGTTATTTTGGATTCCCGAAATATTTCGGGAATGGTTTTTGGTGTGTTTTAGTTTTCCAAAATTTTCGGGAACGTTCTGTGATTTGTGGATTTAGAATCGGACTTCCGAAATTATTTCGGGTCGTCCCGATTATGCTGTGGATGTATTTTATATATAAAATGCGAGTTTTTCCCTGGTTTAGGACTTGCAGGAATTATCGGCACCATTTTCCCAGTTTTTGGGTTGACAAAAAACAGAGGAGATGCTGCCCGATTTTTCCGTAAATCCTGAATTATTTTCAAAATAAATTTAAAATGATTTTCGGAATTTATTTGATATTTGATTTTTGGGTGACGACCGTATCGGTCAATGGACCCGGCTAAGTGCAAACGATATCGGCCCCGCCCGTACGTTGAGGCAATTAGCCAAAATGAGGATCGGACCATATCTGAGACTTATGATTTATAATTATTTTATTATTTATTTCTGTTTATATTTATTTAATATTTTCAGTTTAGGACTAACGTCAGTCTTATCTTATTTCAATTTATGTAAATAAATTGTAATGGGCATAAGCCCAGCTGGCTGGTCTGTGACTGTAATAGCTTAGAATTTTCCTGTCATTTTCTGGTTTTGCGAGTTTTTACTGTTTAACGATTAAAACGATTAAAAAGTATTTTTCATATAAAATTAATTAATATTTTCTCATCTTAAAATTGACAAGTTTGTTAATTATTAAAAATCACGTATTTCTCACTAAAATAAGAAAAGTTAGTTTTAGTTTTATATTATTAAAAATTACCAAGTTTTTCTAAATCTGGCAGCGACGACGTTTTCCGAATTCAAAGTTAAAATGACCATTTTCCCTCGTATTAAATCAACGCACAAATAATCGTGTTTTCTGTGTTTGGTTAATTAAAAGATTTAAAATTGACTAGGGAACAGTTTAGAGATTGCAACTAGCCTAGTTAGCATTGACGATTCTTGGTTTCTGAGACAGCTTATCGAATGTAGGATCTCGAGGAAGAGTCCGAACTTTCATTCCGACGTATCAACCTTTCTAGTCCAGTCAAACCTGAGGCAAGTACATTTTGTGTTAGTTTACAATTTTTTAGTAATTGTTTTATTGCAAGTTTAAACCACGATACAACACGGATCTCTCTTTGAGAGCATTGACTGTAACTACTGTAACTATTGGGGACTGGGAAAGTAGTGTAATGAGTATGACCACATCCAAACTACTGTAACTACTGTAACTATTAGCTTACTCCTCATACACACGGGGATGAGCTGTACCTTCCTGTAATAAACCCAAGCCGGTCATATTTCATTACCTATTCACATCACAGAACTGTAACTGTTTAAAAACTGTAACTGCTGAAATTGTTGATTTCAAAACTGTTTAAAAGTGCATGATTCTATTATTATTTCAATTGTCAAATTAGCATGAGTTGTACTTTGCTCCTTCCTGACTGGAGACCCAATATTTTAGGTATCACTGATGAGGCTTTGTTCCGCGATTTTTTCCGAGATCCCAACTAGAAGACGAAGATTTCGAGACTGATGAGCTGTGTGCCTAGAGTTTTCTTTTCTTCTTGATGTATGTAGAAAATGGTTTAAGTTGTATCTTTCATTTCATTGTAAAAGTTCAATAAAGTTTTAAATTCTGAATTTTGAGTTGTGACAAATATAGATGTTGTTGTGGTTACCTGCTAATGGAACAGCTTACTGCCGCCGTCTCAACAACGGTGCAGGCTGGGCATGATCCGGTTCGACCCAATTATTTGGGATCGGGTCGTGACATGTTTTTAGTGGTGGCCCATGCAGGTCACTACAATAACTTAGGAAAATATACCTAGAAACAACTAGAACACTAGAACATTTTGATTTGTCACAACATAGGTCCGATTTATATATAAATAAATATTTTTGTTTGATTAGTAGGCTACCTTGCTTATGTGTGCATCCTAAACCTTCCATAGAATGACCATTGACAAGACCAAATCCTGCTGGCGATGAGGTATCATCTCCGGATCATACCCCATCTCCTCAACCAAGTCCAGGGTTTATTCTCTCGCGGTTGACTGACCGTCCTCATAATGCATCCGGTGAAGTTTTCACTACATTGGCGACTCCTACCTCATCTCAAACTGAGTTTCATTTCCTTGGTGGAGTATCCATTTTTGTTGCTCCACCAGTATCAGCAAACACCTTCCAAATGGTTGCCCTATTTCAAGAAATCCTGGAGTTCCAAAAAGCTCAAGATGAAGCCCAGCAGGAACAGATGAATATCACGAGAGAAGACATAAAGAACGTCAATGATGTAACCTTAGTTATCTCCAACAAAGTTGGAGCAGAACCTCGTCCTAGGAAGGATACCCCTGAACCTAGAAGATATTTGGGTCCCATCAAGTGCTCTACTTTCCGACAGTCTTGTCGTAAGAAGCTATGGGCTTGTAACCTACTGCAAGAGGCCTGGTCATCAGGCCGTTAGTTGCCGCAACAGATCGGGACACTGTTTGGCATGTGGATCTGCTGAACATCGGGTAAAGGACTGTCCCTTATCTTTCCATCAAACCAGAGCTAATATCCCAGCAACACCTGTTAGGCCACAACCTAGGGACCCAGCTCTTCCTATCCAGCAGACCCTGCCTCTTACAGTAAGGCATGATGAATACTCGAGGTTCATAGAAGATGAAGCAGTTGGAGACTGCTCATGCAAGAGCCAGAACCATGAAGAATAGTACTTAGGACTGCTGAATAGCATTATCTATTTTTTTTGGAAGTTGTAACAGGATGTCCTTAGATCAATCATAAGAGTTTTTGCTGTAATTCTCTACATAGAAAAAAAAAATTCTTAGTTACACCTTTATGGCAGATGATTTCCCTGATAGTCTTCCCGGATTATCCCAGATCTAGACATAGGATTCACCACTGACCTAGTCCCTGGCTCTTTTCCTAATTCTAAAGGATGTTACAGAGTCAACCCGAAGGTGGCCGAGAAGATGAAGGACCAGATCAATGAAGGCTCTAGGATTTATTCAGGACGGAACTTCACCTTAGGGAACACCTATCTTGTTTGTGCCCAAGAAGGATGGAACAACGGATATGCATCGATTACCAGACACTAAAGAACAAGTGCTCTCTGCCGGATCGAAGATCTGTTTGATCTGTTTGTGTGGAGTTAGGGTGTTTCGAAGTTTGACTTAAGATCTGACTACCATCAAATCAAAGTTAGGAAGGAGGACATTTCCAAGACGACGTTCAAACACCATGTATGGGTAGTTTTCTTTGGTCATGACGTTGGACTGGCAAATGCTTCTGCTGTGTTCATGAATCTCATGAACAGAGTTTTTCATGAGTATTTGAATCAGTTTATCTTCTCCATAGATAACATTCTGATATGTTCGAAGACTGAGGAAGAGCATGAAGAACATCTGAGGAAAGTTCTGGAAACTTTGAAGAAAAAGAAGTTTTATGGTAAGTTATTTGAACGTGGATTTTCTTTGACAAGGTGGACTTTTGGCCATGTTGTCAAGAGAAAAAATTTCGATGGAAGATAACTGCTGTTGAAAAGTGGTATACCCCAAGTTCAATTCGGAAGTTTCTTGAACTTGGCTGGCTACTATCAGAAGTTCGTGGAGGATTTCGCCAAGATTGCTGAGCCGATGACGAAGCTCACTTGGAAGAATGAAGAGTTCATCTGAACGAAAGATTGCCAGGCGATATTGAGGAGCTGAAGAAGAGACTTACCACTACACCAATCCTTGCGCTACCTGCAGGAACCGGTGGGTTCTCAATTTACAGTAATGCCTCTAGAAAAGAACTGGGCTGCATTCTTCAACAAACATGGGAAAGTAATTGCTTACACATATAGGCAACTACAGACTCATGGGAAGAATTATCCCACACCTAATTTGAAGTTTGCTGCAATTATCTTTACTTTGAAGCTATGGAAGCATGATTTTTATGGAAAGGGAGTGAAAATATATACGGACTGCAAAAGTCTGAAATATGTCTTCACTCAGAAAGGGCTGAATGTTAGACTAAGAAGATGGCTGAAGCAGATGAAGGATTTCGATATCAACCTGCAGTACCATTTAGGTAAGGCTAATGTTCTCGCTGATGTACTTGATCGATACTGATGGCGAAGTTCTTAATCAAGGACCAGCACCTGCTAGAAGACATCGAGAAGTTTGGACTGGAGATTATACTGCCTGGAAATGGAAGGAAGAAGCTGGATGCTGATTCAGTGTTGATGAAGTTGCAAATGAGCTCAAGTATGATGGACAAAGTCAAGGAGACTCAGTTTCAAGACGAGACACTTTGCAAACTTAGAGATTAAGTATTGGCAGGAACACTTGAGGGTTTCTCAAATCGCCAATAATGGAGCTCTGAAGAATGGTACGAGGCTTTGTGTACTATCTGGCGGACTGAGGAATGAGCTAATGCAAGAAGCACACCAGTATTCCATACATCCTAGCAAGACGTATTGGGATATGCGTACTATTGTTGGGTAGTATGGAATGAAGAAGGATGTATTCAGAATTGAGGTTAGATGTTTTATTTGTTAACTAGTGAAGGCTAGCCGACAGAGGCCCGCAGGACTTCTACAGTCGTTAGGTATTCCGGAACGGAAGTAGAAGCACATAACGAGGGACTATGTGTCAAGATTGCCTTGATTCCAAGGAGAAAAGAAGACCATTCGAATTATTGTAGACCGACTGACTAAGTCAGCTCACTTTATGTCCTTCAAAGTTGGTTTATCCACTAAGAAGTGGGCAACATTGTACGAGAGGTACATCTACCGGATTCATGGAGTACTGCGAGACGAGTAATCAGAGAGGTCAATCCAGATGATTGAAGATATATTAAGATTTTGCGTCTTGGAATTTGGAGGGTCTTGGGAAGACCAATTGTATTTGGTGGAGTTCTCTTACAAACAACAGCTACCAAGCTGGAATTAGTATGACCCTATTTGAAGCTTTCTATGGACGTCGTTGCCGTACTCCACTTGCATGGGACGACATAGGAGAAAGAGTACTGCTGGGTCCAGAGATGGTAACTGACACAGTGGAGAAGGAGAATGCAAGCTTAGGATTACCCAAGACAGACAGAAGTATTGGATTTGTAGTAGTAGTCGACCGGTGAAGTTGAAGAAGGAGATATCATTTCTGTGAAGTTTTCTCCTAGCAGAGGAACAATCAGTTTTGACGGAGCTGAAAATTGAGGCCTGCTCAGACGCTACATTTCAGATCCGAGTCATGTTTTGGATAATTCAGAGCTGAAGTTTGGACTCAACCTTTTAGTGCCAGAGAAACCAGTTGCAAGCCTGTCAGAGATGAGAAGAAAATCAGAATTTGAGCCATCACTTAAACTCCTATTCCTTATCTTTTCTTTTTCTCGTTCTAAACTTGACTGATGCTGCTAAGTTAGCCTAGTTTGCAAGCTATCTCTTTAATCAAGCTTGATCATGACGATATTTTATTGGGTGCACCCACTAATATATTGTCTAATCAGGACCGGTACATGATGGTCTGATCAACCTCGTGTACTTTGGTTCGCTTTTGTATTTTTCTGCGTGGATAATATCATAAATGAAACTTGTCCCTAAACCGTCTCATCCACGACTGCCTTGGAAATTCTTATGGTTGTACCTGAGTTACGGGCACAGTACCCGTACCTGTTTGGCTTTTCTACCCTACCTTTAATTTTGAGGACGAAATTTTCTAAGGAGGGAAGATTGTGAAACCCATATTCTCGTAATTAATTATTAAATAGTTATTTAGTATTAATATTAGTATTTCAAAAACAATATTATTATTATTATTAAATATTTTTGGAGTATAAATGATTTCGAAAATATAATAACATGGCTTTTTGAGTTCAGACCCAGACCCGAGTCCGAACCCAGACCTAGGCCTGAGCCCAAACCCAACCCTTTTTCCTATTTCCAAATCCGTTTTGACTTGGTTTAAAAAAAAATTATTATATCTCAGCTAGTCCCGTAGGATCAGTACCCAACTTTTATTCACGAAGTGGCCAACTCCCCATTTTACTCTCCAACTCACACACGTTCAATTGGGAAACCACCTTTTCCTCCCCCTTTTGCTACTCTCCACACAACAGCAACTCCTTCCAATTCTTAAACTCCTCTTCCTTTTGGTTCACTTCACAGAACCACTCATTCTTCCCTCTCCCAACCTTCTCACCAAACTCTATCGCCACAAAACCCCCTTAGCCACCAGAATCCCTCGCCCAACCGACCCGAACTCGTCGGCTGTGCTCCGACCAACCCCGTCGATGCGCCCTTCCCCGCGCCCTCCGGCGCACGCGGCCATCTCCGCCGACCAGCGCCGGCTCCGGCGACCCCCCGCGCGGCCTTCCCGCCGGCGCCCCCTTTCGGTGCCGCCCTTCTGTCGGCTTGTCACGACCCGCACCCACTGTGAGGGTACGAGAACGTAACAACGCCCAGCCTACGCCGCAGTGTCGGCGGTAGAACGCTGTCCTAGGTCAACATACATCTAACAATATCTATCTAAACAGTTTATACTCCCCGAAATGGGGGTGACATGGCAGTAAAACTCAATCACAACTAAGGAAGAGATAGCACGATATGAAATAGAACTCAAGGAAATAAATAGATGAAAAGTGGTCTAAGATAATCCCAGCAATATCCAACAGTACAAGGTCTCTGATGAAAGAATATACAATACTGAACTCCAGAATAAAGTCTAACTAGAACATGTCTCCAGACTACAAAATGATAAACAGCCTAACTAATCTAGTCTAGACAGTCGGGATGAAATCCTCAACTAGAGCTGGGTCCTCCTGAGGGTCCAGCTCGCAGGTGTCATCTAAGGCTGCCCCGTAGTAAGTGTCCAGACCAGCCTCCTCCTCGTCCTCTGTAATATTTTCAACAGGTCCAGTCAGGACAGGAGCGAGTACAATACATCTCAACAGATCATAGCAGGTTAGAAAATATAGACATGCAGTAAAGTAAGATACAAGTACTGAAGGAAGTGCAGTATGTAAACAGAGAGAGAACTGTAATAGAAATATCTACTATACATAGAGAACTAGCAGTGACTAGTGAGTCAGAGTACGAGATGGCATGTAATTGGCTTAGGTTGTACATGATGAACATGAAAAGTAACAGAGTGTACATGATGGGTAAATCACATGACCATTTATACTCCCCCTACCCACAATCAATACACAAGGATCTGTTCAAGTTACGTTACGGACATGATGTTTTGGTTATACAAGAGACACATGGGCAAACATGAGCGTACATGAAAGAACATGAGAGTACATGAACGTACATGTAAGAACATGAGAGAACATGAGTGTACATGAATAACGCAGATGCAAGGAATACATGATGTACATGAAACACATGTCATAAAGTATCTGATGCGCCCGCTAAGGGGGTAACATCCCAAGGAGAGATCCATATAGTACTAATCCGTGTGACCAACGTGACAGTACAAGTAAAGTAATCTACTGCAGGAAATAATTCTAAGCAGGATATGAAATGATCAGAGAATGTACTCGCCTGGTATCTGAGTGTCCGATATGAAAGTACTGTCCGAGGAGGGGTGTCTGGCTCCTAATCAGAACAGCACAAGTCACAATAAGTCCAGAATAGTAAAATGGAGTCCTACTATGCATTCTACATGATTCTAGGTCAATCTAGGCCAAAGTCAACTCATGGTCAACTTTGGTCAATCCTAGAAGTCAAACTAGGTCAACCAAGTCTAATAAGTCTAAACTAAGCTATTCTAATCTACACTAGCTAGCACAACCCCTAACAAGGCTAAGCAAGCCTATACTAGCTATATCACAATATAGCTTAGCTAATTCTAGAATACCTTAACAAGTCTACAACCTCACTATTACACCCATGATTAACACCATACAATATATATTACACATATCTAGGCTAGTTGTAAAACCTACATCATTAGCTATCATAGAAGTATAGATATAGGCATATATGCACTCATACAAATTACACACATATACATTGCATATGCCTACATGCAACTATAGCCTACACATGCAAGGACTAGCAATTTAGAGAATGAGAGAGGGTGCTTGTGTGTTAACATGATATGGTGTGTGTGTGTGCTCTGTGTTTGCAGGAAATAACACAGGGAACAAGAGGGAAACACTAGGTACTAGTGTGGGTGTGTGTGAGGTTATACAGGAACAGCGAGTGAAAATGGGGTGTGCAGGAAAATGAAAGGGAAGGCCGTATGTGTGTGTAAAACTAAAGTGCAGGAATCACAGTGAAGAGAAGAAGTGTGTCACATGAAAACATGCAGGAATTATATAGCCAAAAATCTCAGGTTCCAAACTGGAAGCCTAAGTCATAAGGAATAAGGAAAGGAAAACAATTCATGTCCACAATTCTCAGTTAACAAACAACCCAAACAAAACAGTTTACCACTCAGTTTAGTCACCTCTGAAATTCCAGGTTTTGAATCAAGACTGGAACTTAGTTCCCAGTTTAAATATCAAGGTTAACACATTAGTTAGTTAGGAAGAAAAGGAAAAGGAATATAGTTCATGGTTCAACTCATGTTATACTACAAATGGGAAAGAAGTCACAGTGAACACTTGCTGAAATCTCAGGTCAAACAACCTGGAACAAAGGGTTCAGTAAAATCAACAATTAACCAATCTCAGATTTTATAACTGGACCAAAACTCCCAGTTCACATAGTGAAACAAAACTCCATAGCCAAAATAGGAAAAGCAATTAGGGACAGTCCATACACAGGTTAAGAAGGAAGAAAAGGAAATCAGTACAATGTTAAAGAGTAGTGAATGAAAAGAAGCAATCCAATTCTCAGATTTCCAGTCTAACAGGCATGTGCATATGTAAGTCCACATTTCCATTCCTGACCAACAATTCAGAAATTAATAAAAGCAATGCAATGCAACATAAAAATAGGAAAAATATATGGTTTAATCTCAGGTCAAACAACAACTTAAAGAAGGAAGAAAAGACTCAATATTCCAGGTTTGTTAAAATAGGGAATGGATCATGAATCCTAACTAAATCCCCTTATCCAACCAAACTTTTACTCGAATTTAAGGACTTAAATAGCAAGGATTTGACATGCAGGAATTATCAGAAAATGCATATATCCAACAGTGAGCATTAAACAACCCAGGTTAATGAAGAATAACATTTAAAACTCAGGTTAATGAAGAATAACATTTATTGAAAACAAATCCAAAACCTAAACTCAGTTCAAAGTATTCACAGTCTCAGTTAAGAAGGAAAAGGAGAAAAAGAATTCAATTCATTGTCCCCTTTCCCCAATCTCAGGTTCAATCCTAATTACATGGATCCAACACATATTCCAACAAGTAAAACATCTTATCATAGGCTAACAATTCTGTGGGATTCATTGGACAGTGGAAACAATTGAATTAAAGGATCAATTGGATTAACAGTTGAAGGAAACTAGATGATGTGTCAATGTATCAGAAATTTTCACAGTCCCAACCAATTCGAGCCCACAACTCATACAACCTAACAATCCTAACATATCAGAGATTAAACATAAGGTTTAGAGACTAGTTAACCATTTAAACATCGTTTAAAAACATTTAAAAGATTAAATCAATCAGAACACTATTTTCAGGAAAACACAGAGAGCCATTCCTCGTGCACGTGTGCACGCGTGTCGTGTGCACGACACGACACAAACTGGGTCGAGTCCCTTTGCAGGGTGGTTCGCCTAGGGTCCCCCTAGGTCTGTGTCACCCTGGTTGGGGTCAATGTGTCCTGTGTCGTGATTGGAACAGGTGTATCAGAAACCAAAAACCACTGAAACCATCACAGGCAAAAACAATGCACACATGCGTGCATGTCCGACACGACACCATAGGTCATGCCACTTGGGGAGTGTCATGACAGACACTGTCCCAAAGTGTCCAGTGAAACTCACGTGCTCTAGTGCCGTGTCCAGTGAGCAATCGTGCTCGAGTAGCAGGGGAAGTGAACCAGCCCCGAGCCAGTGCACACAGCAGTGTCCAGTCCGATTTGCACCCGACACAGACACGAAACGACCATGGTCCCTTCACGAAAATCAATGAGCACACATAGATCTACATTCCTATTCAAACAGAAATTAAAAACAACAAAGTTGATCTCTCAGAGGCATTCTGTCGAACACCCTACAAACAAGACTGATATGTGTCCGATACGGACACGAAACAAACTCGAACCCTAGGTTTAGCCTATCCTACAGTAGGGGTAGGGCTAGGGCCTTCCTAAAATAGATTCAAACAGGAAATTAATGGAGTATTGAGGGTTATACCTATTGATGCACAATGAATGGAAAAGCCTTCAAATGGAAGAAACTCCTCAAGCCTCCAAGTCCCACAAATTGTTATCTCCCTGCAAATAAAATATACCAGCAGCAAGAGGGTTGATTTTAGGTCCTAATGGAATTGGTTTGGGGAAGAAAGGATTCAAAATGGATTTTTAATGAATTTCTAAAGATGGGAGCTCACCTCTTCTGCTTGAAAATGGATTCCTATGGAAAGGAGGCTAGCCCTAGAAATTAGGAGGGGTTTTATAGTGGGGGAATCCCTAGGTTGGCTGGACATGATGGGTTTGGGTGGGGTTTGAGCTAGGTTAGCTAGTCCTATTGAGTTTAGTCACAAAATGACTTATGAAACTACAAGCCATTTGTCAAAACACTTGATTCTAAATTCCTAATTCAAGTTTTAATGAATCACTAACCACTAACTTGAGTCACACTAGGTTAGACTAGGGTCACTTGACCTAACCAAGCCCAACTAACTAGGGTTAGTTCCTAGGTTGGTCTACATGAGTCAAAAATCAAACTAGTCCAAATAAATCCAAAATAAATCCTAAAGATTCCCATAAATTCTAATAAATCCTATTTAATCTAAATAATAATTAATAATCCCAAATAATTCTTAAAATTACAAAAATGACTAAAATACCCCTCAGTCTGGAAATGGACACTAGCAAGACACCAAATCATAAGTCATGAATTTAAATAGTTTAAAAATAATCAAAAAATCACTAAAAATCATAACATAAAATAAATACCATTAAATAATAATTATAATTACAAAATTTCAAAATTACCCTCTTCTGGAAAACTGGGTGTTACACGGCTCCCCGACCGTCCAGCGGAGCGCCCCTTTGCGCGGCCGACCACCGACCCACTGTTCCGCCCGACAGCACCGCACCCGTCGCCCCCTTCGGCGGCCGACCACCTCGCCGAGCTCCCGTCGGCAACCGCGACAGCGCGCCCAGCGCTCCGTTCTCGGCCGCGCTCTTTGGTGCTGTCTCCGCCCGACAGCGTTGCCCTAGCCGCTGTCCCGGCCGATTCCCTCCGACGGCCTCGCCCCCGAGCTCACTGCTCTTTGGTGAACCTTCACTGTTGGTTCTGGCAGTGCCCTAGCTCTGAATTTCTCGGCGTTGCTTCGACGACGCTGGTTCCAGTGCTGATTTCGAGGATTTGTCGCTGTTCTGGACTATTCTTTCTTTCTATTTACATCTAAGAGCTCTAGCCGAGCAATCCAAGGTATAACCCCCCTGTCCCGCTATTTTATTATTTTGTCGATGATGAAATGGTCCCCGGTTCCCTTTGGGAATTCGGTTTTAGCGATGCCGTAGATTTTCGGGACTTTCGGAAAAGTCCTGTGAGTTATTTTAGATTCCCGAAATATTTCGGGAATGGTTTTTGGTGTGTTTTAGTTTTCCGGAATTTTCGGGAACGTTCTGTGATTTGTGGATTTGGAATCGGACTTCCGAAATTATTTTGGGTCGTCCCGATTATGCTGTGGATTGGCTATGGATGTATTTTATATATAAAATGCGGGTTTTTCCCTGGTTTAGGACTTGCAGGAATTATCGGCGCCATTTTCCCAGTTTTTGGGTTGACCAAAAACAAAGGAGATGCTGCCCGATTTTTTCGTAAATCCTGAATTATTTTCAAAATAAATTTAAAATGATTTTCGGAATTTATTTGATATTTAATTTTTGGGTGACGACCGTATCGGTCAATGGACCCGGCTAAGTGCAAACGATACCGGCCCCGCCCGGACGTTGAGGCAATTAGCCAAAATGAGGATCGGACCATATCTGAGACTTATGATTTATCATTATTTTATTATTTATTTCTGTTTACATTTATTTAATATTTTCAGTTTAGGACTAACGTCAGTCTTATCTTATTTCAATTTATGTAAATAAATTGTAATGGGCATAAGCCCAGCTGGCTGGTCTGTGACTGTAATAGCTTAGAATTTTCTTGTCATTTTCTGGTTTTGCGAGTTTTTACTGTTTACGATTAAAACGATTAAAAAGTATTTTTCGTATAAAATTAATTAATATTTTCTCATCTTAAAATTGACAAGTTTGTTAATTATTAAAAATCACGTATTTCTCACTAAAATAAGAAAAGTTAGTTTTAATTTTATATTATTAAAAATTACCAAGTTTTCTAAATCTGGCAGCGACGACGTTTTCCGAATTCAAAGTTAAAATGACCATTTTCTCTCGTATTAAATCAATGCACAAATAATCGTGTTTTCTGTGTTTGGTTAATTAAAAGATTTAAAATTGACTAGGAACAGTTTAGAGATTGCAACTAGCCTAGTTAGCATTGACGATTCTTGATTTCTGAGACAGCTTATCGAATGTAGGATCTCGAGAAAGAGTCCGAACTTTCATTCCGACGTATCAACCTTTCTAGTCCAGTCAAACCTGAGACAAGTACATTTTGTGTTAGTTTACAATTATTTAGTAATTGTTTCATTGCAAGTTTAAACTACGATACAACACGGATCTCTCTTTGAGAGCATTGACTGTAACTACTGTAACTATTGGGGACTGGGGAAGTAGTGTAATGAGTATGACCACATCCAAACTACTGTAACTACTGTAACTATTAGCTTACTCCTCATACACACGGGGATGAACTGTACCTTCCTGTAACAAACCCAAGCCGGTCATATTTTATTACCTATTCACATCACAGAACTGTAACTGTTTTAAAACTGTAACTGCTAAAATTGTTGATTTCAAAACTGTTTAAAAGTGCATGATTCTGTTATTATTTCAATTGTCAAATTAGCATGAGTTGTACTTTGCTCCCTCCTGACTGGAGACCCAACATTTTAGGTATCACTGATGAGGCTTTGTTCTACGATTTTTCCCGAGATCCCAACTAGAAGACGAGGATTTCGAGACTGATGAGCTGTGTACCTAGAGTTTTCTTTTCTTCTTGATGTATGTAGAAAATGGTTTAAGTTGTATCTTTCATTTCATTGTAAAAGTTCAATAAAGTTTTAAATTTCCGAATTTTGAGTTGTGACAAATATAGATGTTGTTGTGGTTACCTGCTAATGGAATAACTTACTGCCGCCGTCTCAACAACGGTGCAGGCTGGGCATGATCCGGTTCGACCCAATTATTTGGGATCGGGTCGTGACAAAACCTAACTAAACTATGCTACTCAGGGTGAGCAAAATCTAGTGGCTCTACCAATAAGCCACGGTCTAAGTCTAATCCATCAGACTCAACCCCGAAGTAGGTCGGGCAATCAGCCTCTGAATCATCTGTAAAATTGTCAACGGTATCCTGTCAGGAAAATGAGCAAGTACAAACACCAACAACAATTCCATATGAATTGAGAAATACTATAAGAAACAGTATAATGAAATACAAGATAAAGATATAGGCGACTTGAGAACCATTTGAAAGCCGAGTTACAACCCTTGAACCAAACAAGGACCGGAATTATAACCCTTCTTTCAAATAGGACTTAGTCTCAAATCATGGCACAATATAAGGACAGGTAGAGCATGTGAGAAATAAAATCATAACATGGTAAGAAGTACAGTAAGTAAAGCTGAACTGGAATATAAGATACGCTAATATATGTAAAAGGTGATTTGAACTATTAGAGCGATATATGATCGGCTAGGGAGTCAAGAGAGGGTTATCCACTTGGCCCGGTAATCCGCGGTGTCCTCAACGGAGAGTCATGCCATCCAACCTGGATAATTGGTAATGGGGTATCTGCTACACCCTACGTGAGGTGAGGGTGGCACTAGCAATATAGTTACAGGAAGGCTTTGATCACATAACCCCTAATAATTCCCCCATTCCCGAATAGTATCACGGATCCGAACATGGTACGTCATGACACAGGGTTCGAGAGCAGGGGGCCAGCCCACTACCAAATCAATGTCTATATAAGTACAGGAAACACAGAAATATCACATACCCATATACCAAGAAAGTCTAGAAATAACATCTCATGGCAGGATCCGACGTATACTAGTCCGTGAACCGTCGCATCAGGAATCATGTAAAATACTACAACTGAATCGGATATAGTAGATATCAAGACAATGAAAACTATCAGTGAATGTACTCACCTGTGGTCCTGAGCTAATAAGGTGAACAGACGCTCAGAGTAATCACAGACCTAAAATAAGATACTATGAGTCAAACAGGGCTTAATACTGAAAAAGGAAACTAATTCAAGTCATGAATGCAAGTCTAAGTTAATACTAGGTCAATCTAGGTCAAACTGAGTCATACTAGGTCATACTAGGTCACTGGAAGTCAATCCAAGTCAAACTAGGTCAAAAGGGGTCAAAGGTTGACTTACAGTTGACTTTTGGTCAACTGGTCAACCCTGGTCAACTCTAGGTCAACCCTAGGTCAAACTAGTCTAATGTTGACCAATTGTTGACTTTCAGTCAACTGGTCAACTCCGGTTTGGTTTCGGTCAAATCTAGTCGCTTAAAGACTAAGTTTGACTCTCGCTTGACTTTTGTTGACTTTTGGTCAAAATGGTCAACCGACGTCAAAACTAGTCTAGGAGCACTATATTTGATCATTACCAACCAAGGAAATCAAGTTCTAACCCTATCTTAGACTCTAGACTCCAATACCCTATTTCTAGATAAAACCTATATTACCCTTACCCTTACCTTACCAAGTATCATGTCTCATTCTCACATCACTACACTCTCACATGTATCACACTCACTCACACACAACACTCTCACAATCACTCACCTATAAGTTTTCCTATAGGTTTACTCATAGGCTAACCTATAGGCCACTAGCTACACTCACATTCACAACTCATAAATGCACACACTACTCATGAATACACATGCACAACTCACTAAAATCTGGACAGATTTGGTGTGTTAAATGGGACAGGTTTGTGACAGTTGGGACAGCCACTGTCACGCCCCGCTCCCGTAGGAGCGATCGTCCTCGCTAAGGCGTGATGCCGTACGGGCCTAGGTTGCGCCCGTACAAGGCCAAGTCCAGAAACGGCCGATTTGAGCTAGGCCACAGAGTCGCACAGAGTGTCCCCATTGCAGCGGAAAGTAAATAAACACAAGTAAAAGCAAATTCGAACTCTTTATTGATATTCACGAAGGTTACAAGCGGCGCTAGGCCGATATTACAAATCGCTCAAGCTCTCTCTCTGAAACATAAAAGGTGTGCCAAGTGGCTTACAAGATGGATGGATACATGGCGATGTTCCAATACATTATGTCCTGTATATGGTGCTCCAGCTCCTTGCAACGCTCTAAGGCTCGAGAGATAGCTCCGCGCCTTAGCACGTTCGAGGAAAGCTCCGCACCCGCCGACGTTTCCTGCTTCCTGCAAGCAAACTGTGGGGTTATCAGTACATTGTTATGCACTGGTGGGGAGGCTAGCTCGCCACAACGCCATCATTACGAAACACGTTCCATTTACTTTTGTGCATCTCTATCATTTATTGTCTTTCTAATCTTGCCTTAGGATCAATTTTATGGCATATGTCATAACCTATCCCGTGTTGCCAAATTCAAGTGTCGCATGGAAATACATACACGACTTACCCATACTTACCGTCCGGCCTTCCCTGTCCAAAGTAAACCAAGTTAGACAACAGTTCAATATTTTAACTTAACATGATTCACGTAAACATTCTAGTGCCAAGGGCGTGTTCCTGCCTTAGATTTTAACACGTCGTAGGCATGTTTTCCAGTTTATTTATATGAAGTACTCCTTATCATTTGGTGCATTACATTTCAAGCCTATACGTAAGGCGCTTCATTCAATTAACTTTAGACTACTTTGATTTCAATGCAAGGGCTTGCACGTGGATCGCCACCAGCAAAGTCCACTTAATCTATATGCACCGGTCGCTAGCATGACAAGCCATTTTGGACATTTCTCCTTGGTATTTCTCAACTTAGCGTAGGATGATGGCTGGTACACCCCGTTAAGTCTCTTGAAATACCCTGAACTTACGTCCCCCGGTGCCCAAGCCCGCACCAGGCAGCCCGTAAGCCCCGACTTTTGATTCCGCCTAGGCCGGCCACGGTATACTCCACACAACGCCCGTGCCGCAGAATCCTTTCACTACCACGGCCACAGCATACGCCACCCCTCGCTCGTGCCGTTTATCCACGACCATTTCGTATTATCTTGTTATTTAACTTAATGGCTATCTCCGAGCCGTAGGCTAACCCTTAGCCTTAATGCGTTATCGACCAGGTTGGCGTCCGTACAGCGCGGGTAGCGAGCCCCGATGCACGTGCCCGTCACACCTGTCGCTAACCATTTCTTTCTTTCTTTCTTTTATTCATTCTTTTCTTTCTTTCTTTCTTTCACTTGTTCGTTCGTTCATTTGTTCTTTCACATATTCGTTCATTCATTCGTTGATTCATTCATTAACTTATTCATTTATACATTTTGCAACTCCCTGTGCGGGAGTCACCTTGGCGACCCATCGGTCCCATACTTTCAATGTTGCTAAACTCTACTCGGAACGACTATGTTGATAGTCTCTCCATTTCATTGTTGTAAACCATTTATTGTTTCATTGTTGAACGCGTAAGGGACTTGAACGTAAGCTAGTGCCGTAGCACGAGCGTAGGGCACGGTACGAGAGTTCTCACATTCTTCCATGTTTCTTTCCATATTCTATACAAGCATGCAAGATGGGATTAATCCCTTAGCTAGGTGCGTTGGGTCATTTATTAGCATACGCGGTGTTATCGCCTAGCGATTTTAGTGATAGTGTCCGTATTATTATGTGTCTAGGCTAAGCAAAGACGGGTTCATCGGAGCCACCCACCTTAGTGATGTTTGCATCGGTCGAGCGATACTCCGAGCGCACCTTTGATAGTCTAAGTCTGGATTCATCTTAGACGAGCCATTATAAGTCTTGCATCGATTCACATCGATACTTCATCGGGTCGACACAACTCTTCGAGTCGACGGCTCATTTAAGTCGTTGAAAATGCCGTTTGAATCGGCGTTCCGCTAGGGCGGAGCGGGCCATTACATCATACACCACTCAAAACAAGTCTCGTCCTCGAGACTTCCTGAGTGCAGGTCATCCTACCATTCCTCACCTCACGTCGTCGTATTTCTTAGGCAATCCCTATCGAACGGCTCTATCGTTCTATGGCGCCGAATTATACTCGATACCTTTCCAAGTTCCGTGTCACACACGTTTGGTCGATTTTATTGAGTAACTTTTCATTCATTTTAGAGTTGATGGCACTTATTCAATTCAAGTGTTTCTTTGACTTGGTTGCTATTTCGACGTATCATGGGACTGAAACGGTCGAACGAGGCACGTTATAATACATCAAATACGAGGGTCGTAGGCTGAAGCAAACTCACTTTCGTTTATGCGCATCGCAACACCCACTTGCAGCTGCATTCGAGTTCATCATATCGCTGAGTTTGGATCGTGTACGCATTCAAGGCATCCCCCGAATACGTACATTTCAACCAAGCTTAGCGACTAGCGAAGTCGGACAAGCTACTTGTGATAGTTTTGATTTGCCGATCGTTTTGCTGACTTCGACTTAAAACCGAACTCATGTGTGTATCACATATCGTTTATCTCGGTCCTCGAGATGATTCGATTCGCTTCTCAAGCGCTCTTGCCTACGAAATCAATATGATTTCTTCTTAGCGGAGTCGACCAAGTCTAAGTAATTCCCGTCCGATTCGAGACCAAGTATTGTACTATCATCGAGTACGTCTTCCGACCAATGATTCAATTCGTTATCCCAACTTTACTTGTGCATCATCCATCCCTATCATTCCCTTCGCTTGGGGCCAATTTCGTCGTCGTTCACGCACACTCCTAGTTTCCCGTCCTACTCTAAGTCTCGTTTTCCTAAGTCTATCGTCCGTCCAGACGATACTGTAAATGCCATCGCACAGGTTCAATCACTCGGCATAGGGTCGTCCGCCTATCCGCTAGGTCAGCTCACCAGGTCATAGTTATACGTCAAGTCCGTGGCTCATCGTGCAGGGTCGTTGCACGACGCTCGCCCCAAATCCTTTGGTCAAACCATTTGTTCGTTTGTACGGGAGTTTCTACCAAGCTCGCGTCACTTAGATTTCTAAACATCGAGCATGATCATCTAATTCGTATCAAGACTTACATTGCACATATTCAATTCCGTTCAATCACCAGTTCTAACCAATTCATGTATTCGATCACGAGGTCATCCAGCTCGACAATACATTGCGCCCCAATCTCACGCGAGTCCGATTATCCACGGCGGTTCATGAATCACCATGCAATGCTCCTGCGGAATAATTATTCTCATCGGGGCGTAACTCTTGTTTGAGTTTTAGACTAACCCATTCTCGATACGCAGATTGGACCTACACAATCCTCAATTTCAATCGTCAAGCACACAAATTCATTCCCGAGTCCACCTTCGCGTCAAACCATAAGTCGAAGCAATCAAATTACCATGCCAACCATGTTCAATCACTCCCGCCGTATGAATCACCATATCGGCGCTCACGCGGAGTGATCGTCCTAATCCGGCGCGACGCATGTGCGAGACTGGAGTTGCGCTCGCATAAGACAAGAACGTCAACATTGTGGTTGTCAACGAAGCAAATCCAAGCATTTCATTTTCTATCCAAGCCAAGATCGATAGTCCATTTATATTTCGTTCAACTAGAAAATCCTCGAGCCAAATCTATCTTTTCCTCGACACATTTTTAACATTTCAAGTATAGCGTCCAACGAAACAATGACATTTGCACGACCGTCATTCGCCGAGTCAGAGTACCCCCGAGTTATCGCATATCGATCTTTGATACGCCTCAATACCATCGACGATATGCGTAACCTGACGATCTTTCTTTGCAACCGATTTCGAGTCATACGTTGATGCTGTTGTCCGAGTTGGATATTCCACAATTTCTTCGATATTCAAGATCAAGTTCGATCGCTATTCCTCAAGCTCGTTTCAAGATCGTTGTTCAAAACTCAAGTCACATTTCATTTGAATCAATCCCAAATCGTATGTGCGATCCTCTAAGTTTCCTCGATTTAGACCATTCATTTTTATTCATCATTCTGAATCATTTTCTAACTTGCGTTGCCCACTGACAAGCTGTCCGAACGACATCTCGCTCGGGACTTTTGAAGTTACGACCAACTAAGCGTGACGCGTTCTAAGGCTTTGCACGATCGCATCGCCTCGTCGCCATACCCGTTCTATCCGTAAATCCTTCAGTCTCGCTCGAACAATTTCTATAACGTCCATACACCACTCAAGGTTCGAGCCACTCGACTAGTCGTCGACATTCATTCTTATTCTTCTTCGAACTTATCATATACACCACTCGGATTCAAGCCATACGCTCTAGTCCTTAATCACGTTCGCGTCATGCGCTAAGACATCCTTCAGATTCGTTCGACGAATCTCTAGCATAATCGTTCATGTCGCCTCGACGTACTAAGTCGTTCATACTAATCCTCAAAATCCAAGCCAATCTTTCGTGCACGCCTAAGCATTAGTTTGATAGCATTCCTATCGATATACACTCTAAGTGTAACTCCGTTCCCGACCGAACGGTACTTGATATCGCTCGTAACGTGATTGCACCAGAAGTCGAGGTGCGCGACATTGCGGCACAACATAACCAAAAGGTCGTGTGCATAGCTATCCCGTACGGACTATATTCGAGTTCGTATGCTCACTTATTCTCGTTAGAGCGATAATCGATCTCACTCGCAACTCGTTTGCACCAGAATGTCTAGGTGCACGATACTCTGCACAACTTAGCCAAAAGGCTGCGTGCATAACCATCCCGTTCGAACTATACTTTGGTCTCGTGTACTCGTTTGCTGTCAGCGTAAGCTCATTCAAGCACGCACTGCGTTTGGTAACTCTTAGCATCGGTTCCTTCCAACTCAAGTCCATCGTGGTGGCACAAAGGCCTTTGCCTATCGATCCCGTCCAACCGAGTACTCGTACGAGCTTTTGAAAATATTAGACTTATTGTATAGAACATCCCAAGGCACAACGAGAGAGAGCGTACACTTCTTTTTGTTTTCCAACCGAGCTTTCAAAACAGAGAAAATCGAATGAAGTCCAAGGACGTAAATCCGTGCTCTGATAGCAATCTGTCACGCCCCGCTCCCGTAGGAGCGATCGTCCTCGCTAAGGCGTGATGCCGCACGGGCCTAGGTTGCGCCCGTGCAAGGCCAAGTCCAGAAACGGCCGATTTGAGCTAGGCCACAGAGTCGCACAGAGTGTCCCCATTGCAGCGGAAAGTAAATAAACACAAGTAAAAGCAAATTCGAACTCTTTATTGATATTCACGAAGGTTACAAGCGGCGCTAGCCGATATTACAAATCGCTCAAGCTCTCTCTCTGAAACATAAAAGGTGTGCCAAGTGGCTTACAAGATGGAATGATACATGGCGATGTTCCAATACATTATGTCCTGTATATGGTGCTCCAGCTCCTTGCAACGCTCCAAGGCTCGAGAGATAGCTCCGCGCCTTAGCACTTTCGAGGAAAGCTCCGCACCCGCCGACGTTTCCTGCTTCCTGCAAGCAAACTGTGGGGTTATCAGTACATTGTTATGCACTGGTGGGGAGGCTAGCTCGCCCACAACTCCATCATTACCAAACACGTTCCATTTACTTTTGTGCATCTCTATCATTCATTGTCTTTCTAATCTTGCCTTAGGATCAATTTCATGGCATATGTCATAACCTATCCCGTGTTGCCAAATTCAAGTGTCGTATGGAAATACATACACGACTTACCCATACTTACCGTCCGGCCTTCCCTGTCCAAAGTAAACCAAGTTAGACAACAGTTCAATATTTCAACTTAACATGATTCACGTAAACATTCTAGTGCCAAGGGCGTGTTCCTGCCTTAGATTTTAACGCGTCGTAGGCATGTTTTCCAGTTTATTTACACGAAGTACTCCTTATCATTTGGTGCATTACATTTCAAGCCTATACGTAAGGTGCTTCATTCAATTAACTTTAGACTACTTTGATTTCAATGCAAGGGCTTGCACGTGGATCGCCACCAGCAAAGCCCACTTAATCTATATGTACCGGTCGCTGGCATGACAAGCCATTTTGGACATTTTCCCTTGGTATTTCTCAACTTAGCGTAGGGTGATGGCTGGTACACCCCGTTAAGTCTCTTGAAATACCCTGCACTTACGTCCCCCGGTGCCCAAGCCCACACCAGGCAGCCCGTAAGCCCCGACTTTTGACTCCGCCTAGGCCGGCCACGGTATACTCCACACAACGCCCGTGCCGCAGAATCCTTTCACTACCACGGCCACAACATACGCCACCCCTCGCTCGTGCCGTTTGTCCACGACCATTTCGTATTATCTTGTTATTTAACTTAATGGCTATCTCCGAGCCGTAGGCTAACCCTTAGCCTTAATGCATTATCGACAAGGTTGGCGTCCGTGCAGTGCGGGTAGCGAGCCCCGATGCACGTGCCCGTCACACCTGTCGCTAACCATTTCTTTCTTTCTTTCTTTTATTCATTCTTTCTTTTCTTTCTTTCTTTCACTTGTTCGTTCGTTCATTTGTTCTTTCACATATTCGTTCATTCATTCGTTGATTCATTCATTCACTTATTCATTCATACATTTTGCAACTCCCTGTGTGGGAGTCACCTTGGCGACCCATCGGTCCCATACTTTCAATGTTGCTAAACTCTACTCGAAACGACTATGTTGATAGTCTCCCCATTTCATTGTTGTAAACCATTCATTGTTGAACGCGTAAGGGACTTGAACGTAAGCTTGTGCCATAGCACGAGCGTAGGGCATGATACGAGAGTTCTCACATTCTTCCATGTTTCTTTCCATATTCTATACAAGCATGCAAGATGGGATTAATCCCTTAGCTAGGTGCGTTGGGTCATTTATTAGCATGCGCGGTGTTATCGCCTAGCGATTTCAGTAATAGTGTCCGTATTATTATGTGTCTAGGCTAAGCAAAGACGGGTTCATCGGAACCACCCACCTTAGTGATGTTTGCATCGGTCGAGCGATACTCCGAGCGCGCCTTTGATAGTCTAAGTCTGGATTCATCTTTGACGAGCCATTGTAAGTCTTGCATCGATTCGCATCGATACTTCATCGGGTCGACACAACTCTTCGAGTCGACGGCTCATTTAAGTCGTTGAAAATGCCGTTTGAATCGGCGTTCCGCTAGGGCGGAGCAGGCCATTACAGCCACAAGGGACCAAAATATGTGGCCAAGGTGACAGCCACTTGGGTTTGTTTTAAGGACTGTCATAGGATGGAATGAGGACAACAATTGGGGCTTACATATGGGCTGTTTTTAGTAGACTCAAATGAAGCAAATATGGACTGATATGGGCAATACCATGGCTGATATATGGTGGTGTTTAGGGACAGCAATGATGGAAAATTCTGGACTGAAATGTGGTCATATGGGGACAGCACTGTGGGCTTGTGCAGGATAGTTATAGGGGGTGATATTGGGATGAAATTGGCAGCCATGTAAGGGGAAAAAATCTGGACTGTTGGGGGCTGTTGTTTAGGACAGTATATGGGCTAAAACAGGGACAAGGGACAGCCATTATAGGCTTGAACAGCTGCTGTTTCATAGGTGATGTCCCCCCCTCTCAACACTCACAAACCACTCTCAATCTCTCCTCTAATTCCTCATACCCCTTTACTCAAACACCACACACCCAATACTCTAATCCCTCTCTACACTAACATACACACACCTATCCAATACTTGGCTGAACCCTCATCCCAATCATGAACACCAATCCACACATTCACAACCATAATATATGTCCATATATATAA
Source organism: Iris pallida (assembly GCA_029216955.1). Classification (NCBI taxonomy): domain Eukaryota; kingdom Viridiplantae; phylum Streptophyta; class Magnoliopsida; order Asparagales; family Iridaceae; genus Iris; species Iris pallida. Next base: position 152,461 of record JANAVB010028877.1, on the reverse strand, counting down.
GCCACCATATATATATATATATATATATATATTAAAAATATATATATATATATATATATATATATATATATATATATATATATATATATATATATATATATATATATATACATAAATAGATTAAAGTAGAAAAAAAAAAAAAAAAAAAAAAAAAAAAAAAAAAAAAAAATATATATATATATACATAAATAGATTAAAGTAATATGATAAAATATGATACTTAGAAAAACACATTCCTAAACACATAAAAAATCTGGAATAAATATTAGAACAACATTAAATTAATACACAAATGATTCCACAAGTGTCCAAATAGGGTTTTCCCCATTAGGACACGATCCTACTCATAGGGCACCTCTATAAGTGTCCAAATGGACACAAAATGGACACCAATGGGCACAAAACCATGGGGGTCATTCATATAGCTCAATACCATTCTAATGCATAAGAGAAATGAGGAAGGGAAGGGATTTATACCTCTCGGTGACTCGAATCGATCCCGATACGCCACCGACACGTAGAAATTCCAACGGACACGGACAAGCTCCGAATCCTCTCAAACTTGGGTAGCTCCCTTCTTGGCTTGAATGGAGAAGGAAGGAAGAAGATTTGGTGAAAAAATGGAAGGATTTGGTGATGGTTTGATTAGAGATTGCTCTCAAATCAATTTGGGGAAGAACAAGAGAGAGAATGAAGGAGTGGATAATGTTGGATGATAGAGTCTATCCATGCTATAGGTGGCCGGCCACAAAGGGTGGGTTTTGTCTTATTAGGAAAAGTCCAAAAGCCCGCTCTCTAGTCTATTTACTAATACATGGAAAGGGGTTTAAGTCGGGGGTAGTTTGGTCATTCCAACTAACTCTAATTTAATTAATTCTAAACAAAATAATTTAGCCTAGTCACTAACTAAAATAACTAACATGTGGGCCATGGCTAACTAGTGTGTGGGCCCGCTAGAGTCAAAACTATCCCGGGTCCCCGATACAAGTCGAAAAGAGTTGAAATTCGAACCCGACTCAAACAACCCCAAAATAATACAATAAATAAATAAATAATTCTAAAATAATTTTAAAGTAGAAAATTACCAAAATACCCATGTTCATGGAAACTGGGGGTGACAAATCTATCCACCTTAAAAAAATTTGTCCTCAAAATTAAAACAAACATACACTGAATCACAATGCAGAAACAAAAATTATACCTCAGGGCTCGAAGAGATAAGGGAAACGCTCTTGCATGTCGTCCTCTCTCTCCCAGGTAGACTCACCTGGAGAGTGATGTCTCCATGCAACACGAACCAAGGGTATAACCTGGTTCCAGAGCACCTTCTTTCTACGATCCAGAATCTCCACTGGCTGCTCTGGATAGTGAAGAGTAGGCCCCACCTCGATCGCTGAATGGTCCAATACATGGCTGGGGTCCGCCACGTCTATCTCAGCTACGACACATGGAACACGTTGTGTACCCCCTCTAGCGTAGGCGGCAAGTCTAGCCGGTAAGCCACTGCATCGACCCTCTCAAGGATGGTGAAAGGTCCGATGTAGCGCGGACTAAGTTTTCCGCCTCCGCCAAAGCGAATCGTGTCCCGTGTCAGAGAAATCTTCAGGAACACCAAAGCACCAGCCTAGACATAAAACAAACTCAGCACACAGGACAAACAAAATCATAAGCATCACAAACAGGAATTGAAACTAACCTCGAACTCTAACGGTCTCCGGTGGCTATCGGCGCAATGCCGCTGCCTATCCTGAGCCACCCGAAGTCTATCTCTAATCAGCCTGACCTTCTCAGCTGCATCTACTACCATCTCCGATCCAAGCAGCACCCTCTCGCCAACATTGTCCCATGACAAGGGAGTACGACATCTCCATCCGTATAGAGCCTCGAATGGCGACATCTCTATACTGGCCTGGTAACTGTTATTGTAAGCAAACTCTACCAGGTGAAGATGATCCTCCCAAGAACCCCCGAGATCTAGCACACACGTACGAAGCATATCCTCCAAAGTCTGGATAGTCCTCTCTGACTGCCCGTCTGTCTAGGGTGATAAGCGGTACTAAACTTGAGCGAGGTGCCCAAGCTAGCCTGTAAACTCCTCCAGAAGTGGGAATTAAAACGGCTATCCGATCTGAAACTATGCTTACAGGAACCCCATACAATCGCACGATCTGACGAACATACAGCTCTGCCAACCTCTCCGTAGACAATCCCACCTTGAAAGACAAAAAGTGGGCCGATTTGTTCAATCTATCAACTATGACCCAAATTGCATCTTTTCCTTCTGGAGATCGTGGAAGTCCGAACACAAAGTCCATGGTGATGTGCTCCCACTTCCACTCAGAAATGTGTAGTGGCTATAGCAATCCACCATGCCTCTGCCTCTCGGCCTTCACCTGCTGACAAACCAAGCAGCGAGATACAAACTGAGCCGCCTCACGCTTCATGCCGTACCACCAAATATGCTCCTTCAAATCTCTGTACATCTTGTTGGCACCAGGATGCATAGAGTACTGAGAGCGATGTGCCTCCTGAAGAACCTCCTCCCGAAGCTCCCCACTCGGAACGCACAGTCTAGCACCGTGCCGCAGCGACCCATCTTCGGCAATAGAGAAATCGTTGAGCAACCCTGCCCGCACCTGCTCCCTGATGCTCCTCAGGGCAACATCATCATACTGTACTGATCTGACTCTGTCCATCAACTCAGACTGAATCTGCAAGCCCCATATCTGCACCTCCATGCCCAGAATAATCACCTCGATTCCCAAACTGTCCAGGTCAGCCAAAAGATGACGGTCTGCTGTCAGATACATAGCTACTTGATACCTGCTCAAGGCATTAACAACTACGTTAGCCTTTCCTGGATGGTACTGCAAGGCGATATCGAAATCCTTTATCAGCTCAAGCCAACGTCTCTGTCGCATGTTCAGCTCCTTCTGAGTGAACACGTACTTCAAGCTCTTATAATCAGTAAAGATCTCAACCCGCTCTCCGTACAGATAGTGCTTCCATAACTTCAGGGCAAAGATAACAGCGGCTAACTCCAGATCGTGAGTCGGGTAGTTCTTCTTATGAGGACGTAACTGCCTAGATGCATAGGTAATCACCTTTTTGTGCTGCTGAAGTACACAACCCAGACCCCGGCCAGAAGCGTCGCTGTAAATCGAGAAACCACCGGTCCCAGACGGTAATATCAAGATCGGATCTGATGTCAACCTCTTCTTCAGCTCATCGAAGGCAGCCTGACACTCCTCAGTCCAGACGAACTCCACGTCCTTTCTGGTGAGTCTAGTCATCGGCTCCACGATCCGTGAGAAATCCTGGACGAGCTTCCGATAGTAGCCCGCCAATCCCAGAAAGCTCCGAATCTCGGCAACTGTACTAGGCGTAGACCAAGACTCTACCGCTGCAATCTTCTTCTGGTCTACTGAGATCCCGTGCTCGGTCACAACATGACCCAAGAACTCGACCTGGTCCAGGAAGAACTCACACTTCGACAGCTTCCCATACAACTGCTCCTTTTTCAGAGTCTCGAGCACAATCCTCAGATGCTCCTCGTGCTCCCCCGGCGTCTTTGAGTAGACTAAGATATCGTCTATGAAGACCACCACGAACTTGTCAAGGTTACTGATGGAATACCTTGTTCATCAAGTTCATGAACACAGCTGCGGCGTTGGTCAACCCAAATGGCATCACAGTGAACTCGTACTGGCCGTACCGAGTCCGAAAAGCTGTCTTCGGAATGTCTTTCTTCTTCACCTTCAGCTGATGATAGCCGGACCTCAGATCTATCTTCAAAAATACCTTGGCACCGCTCAACTAATCGAATAAGTCATCGATCCTCGGCAATAGGTACTTATTCTTGATAGTAAGGTTATTGAGCACCCTGTAATCGATACACATACGTATCGTACCATCCTTCTTTGGTACAAACAGGACTGGCACTCTCCAAGGCGATGAACTGGATCTAATGAATCCCTTGTCCTGCAGCTCGTCGACCTGCTTCTTCAGCTCTGCCAACTCGCTGTTGTTGACCCTATAGATGTGCTGTGAGATAGGCTCAGCACCCGGCACTAAGTCTATAGAGAACTCAACGGCTCTATCCGGCGGCATCCCAGGCAACTCCTCGGGAAAAACATCCATAAAGTCAGCTATCAATGAATGTGCCTGCCCCGCCAGTAAAGCTCTGCAGAACCCATCTTCAGGCTCAGCTGCTCCTCTGGCAAACACAATCTTTGGCTCTCCCGGTGGCCTAAACAGAATCCTACCTCCTCTACAGTCTACAGTAGCATGGTGCATGCTCAACCAATCCATTCCGAGTACCACATCGTACCTCGGAAGGGGCATTATGAGCAAGCATGCACCCAAATCTCGGCCTCCTACAGTAACTCTCCGCCCCTTGTAGATATTGTTGACCAGGATGATGCCTCCCTCGGTCAATATCTTGCAAGTCCTACACAAAGGTTCAGCAATAATATTGTGTCTCAGAGCAAAGGAAACAGACACAAAGCTATGAGTGGCACCGGAATCAAATAAAGTAAATGCAGGGAATGAATCAAGAAGAACGTGACCTGCCACTACATCGCCTACTGGCTCTGCTTCCTCCTCTGCTGTCAGGGTGAACACTCTGCCCGCAGGGACTCCCCTCTGATGCTGCAAAAAACGCTGCTGCTGGGTCTGAAGTGGAGGACCTCTCTGCTGAACTGCTGGTCCTCTGGTCGGCTGCGCTCTGTCCTAGACTCCTTGGACTCCCCGAATACGGCAGTCCTTCAGCTGGTGACCGGGCGCCCCACAGTATAAGCAGACGCCCAACCTCTTCCTGCAAACCTCTCTAGTGTGCCCTGGCTTCCCGCAGAAGTTACACTGTGTAGCCGGCCTCTAACCTTGACCCTGGTGCTGCTGGGCATGCACCGGTGCCTGCTGAAACTACAACTGAGGCTGCTGCTGCTGTTGCTGGAACTACCTCTGCTGGAAATGTGGGCGCTTCGCCGGCCCTGCACTCAAACTAGTTCCAAGAGCGTCACTGTCCCTCTTCGGCTTGAGGCCGAAGTCCTCCTCTACATCTGCGCCTCCATAAGGATCTTCTCGAAGGTCGCATCACGTCTCCCAGAGGTACGAGTGCGCACTGCATATATAAGGCCCCTCAGGAATATTCGGGCCTTGCACCCCTCATCCTAGACCAAACTAGGTGCAAACCTGCTCAGGCGGAAGAACTCTGCTGCATACTCGTCTACCGACGAGTTCTCCTGCACCAGACTGGCAAACTGTCCCTCCAAAGATGTCAAGGCTACATCTGGGTAGACCTTCTCCTTAAAGAGTTTCCTGAAGTCCTTCCAAGATAATCCCCTCACTGACGCACGCGGATCCGTGCGGTACCAAGTCAGCGCTATATCGAAAAACTGGCTCGCTGCAGAAGTCACCCACAGACCTCTCGGGACCTCTACCAACTCCAGACTCTGCTGTACATCCTCTAGCCAGTCGTCCGCATATAAGATACCCTCGGTACCCTTGAACTCCCGCAGGTTCATCTTCCTGAAATTAAGGTGCGTACCGGGCCTTCCCTGATCCTGCTGCTGTACTGGTGCTCCCTGAACTGTAGCCGGTGCACCCCTCTCCACTGCTGCCATCGCCAGCTGATAGGAGTTCTCTATGGTATGCCGTAACAACTCTGCCTGTGTGTTCTGAGTCTACCTGCAGAAGGGCCATCGTTTCCTGGGTATCTGCCGGTAACTGAGGCGGTGGTGGAAGAATATCAGGGACGACCGTGGACGGTCCTGCTACTGGAGGTGGAAGACCTCCTGGAACCGTCTCTACTGCTGCTCCCGACGGAAGGACAGAAACTGAGGTGGCAGCTCCCTCAAGTGCAGCTCCCGTAGCCGGAGGTGAAAGTCCTGCCAGATCGGGCCTCTCCGGAACAACGCTAGAACCCGCTGCCTGAGAGCGAGTGATCGTCATCCTGAGGATAGATTGAAACAAGGAATCAATATGGCACATGATAGGAATATCAAAGAAGGACAATTAAATTCATTGCAAAAGAATTTGTCATGGTAATCAAAAGATCAGAAATTTCCTAACATGTGATTGAGTAACTCCTATCATACCCTAGATCCTATGTCCTAATTGCAGGCTCGTAATTAGTACTCTAAGTCGAGCACCATTACGAGATCGCACTAATTGTGACACAGACCTGCATGGGCCACCACAAAAATGTGTCGCGACCCGCACCCTGAAGAGGGGCACGAGCACGGGGTTACGTCTAGCCTACGCCGCAGTATCGGCGGTAGAACGCTGTACATAGGGTTTGTAAATACTACGACTAAAACAGATAAATGTACCTGTACAGTATATACACTCCGAATGGAGGTGACATAACAATACATTCTCAATCACAAATATAAAACTAAGGTAGATAGCATGGAAAGGAACTATGATAGATAAAGCAGGAAATGAGTCCAAGATCCACAAGTCAGAGCTATACACAAACTTCCAGAGTCTCAGAAAATATCTGTAATAGATACTACAAACTGAAATGTACTAGCTGGCTCGCAGGCCAGGCAAACCTAACTAAACTATGCTACTCAGGGTGAGCAAAATCTAGTGGCTCTACCAACAAGCCACGATCTACGTCTAATCTATCAGATTCAACCCCATAGTGGGTCGGGAAATCAGCCTCTGAATCATCTGTAAAATTGTCAACGGTATCTCGTCAGGAAAATGAGCAAGTACAAACACCAACAGTAGTTCCATATGAATTGAAAAATACTATAAGAGACAGTATAATGAAATATAAGACAAAGATATAGGCGACTTGGGAACCATTTGAAAGCCGAGTTACAACCTTTGAACCAAACAAGGACCAGAGTTGTAACCCTTCTTTCAAACAGGACTTAGTCTCAAATCATGGCACAGTATAAGGACAGGTAGAGCATACGAGAAATAAAATCATAGCATGGTAAGAAGTACAGTAAGTAAAGCTGAACTGGAATATAAGATACGCTAATATATGTAAAAGGTGATTTGAACTATTAGAACGATATGTGATCGGCTAGGGAGTCAAGAGAGATTTATCCACTTGGCCCGGCAATCCGCGATGTCCTCAACGGAGAGTCATGCCGTCCAACCTGGATAACTGGTAATGGGGTATCTGCTACACCCTACGTTAGGTGAGGGTGGCACTAGCAATATAGTTACATGAAGGCTTTGATCACATAACCCCTAATAATTCCTCCATCCCCGAATAGTATCACGGATCCGGACATGGCACGTCATGACACAGGATTCGAGAGCAGGGGGCCAGCCAACTCCCAAATCAATGTCTATATAAGTACAGGAAACACAGAATATCACATACCCATATACCAAGAAAGTCCAGGAATAACATCTCATGACAGGATCCGACGTATACTAGTCCGTGAACCGTCGTGTCAGGAATCATGTAAAACACTATAACTGAATCGGATATAGTAGATATCATGACAATAAAAACTATCAGTAAATGTACTCGCCTGTGGTCCTGAGCTGATAAGGTGAACAGACACTCAGAGTAATCACAGACCTAAAATAAGATGTTATGAGTCAAACAGGGCTTAATACTGAAAAAGGAAACTAATTCAAGTCATGAATGCAAGTCTAAGTCAATACTAGGTCAATCAAGGTCAAACTGAGTCATACTAGGTCATACTAGTTCATACTAGGTTATACTAGGTCACTGGGAGTCAATCCAAGTCAAATTAGGTCAAACGGGGTCAAAGGTTGACTTACAGTTGACTTTTGGTCAACTGGTCAACCCTGGTCAACTCTAGGTCAACCCTAGGTCAAACTAGTCTAATGTTGACGAACTGTTGACTTTCAGTCAACTGGTCAACTCCGGTTTGGTTTTGGTCAAATCTAGTCGCTTAAAGACTAAGTTTGACTCTCGGTTGACTTTCGTTGACTTTTGGTCAAAATGGTCAACCGACGTCAAAACTAGCCTAGGAGCACAATATTTGATCATTACAAACCAAGGGAATCAAGTTCTAATCCTATCTTAGACTCTAGACTCTAATACCCTATTTCTAGGTAAAACCTATATTACACTTACCCTTACCTTACCGAGTATCATGTCTCATTCTTACATCACTACACTCTCACATGTATCACACTCACTCACACACAACACTCTCACAATCACTCACCTATAAGTTTTCATATAGGTTTACACATAGGCTAACCTATTGGCCACTAGCTACACTCACATTCACAACTCATAAACACACACACTACTCATGAATACACATGCACAACTCACTAAAATGTGGACTGATTTGGTGTGTTAAATGGGACAGGTTTGTGACAGTGGGGACAGCCACAAGGGACCAAAACATGTAGCCAAGGTGACAGCCACTTGGGTTTGTTTTAAGGACTATCATAGAGTGGAATGAGGACAGCAATTGGGGCTTACATATGGGCTATTTTTAGTGGACAGAAATGAAGCAAATGTGGACTGATATTGGCAATACCATGGCTGATATGTGGTGGTGTTTAGGGACATAAATGATAGGAAAATCTGGACTGAAATGTGGTCATATGGGGACAGCACTATGGGCTTGTACAGGACAGTTATAGGGGGTGATATTGGGATGAAATTGACAGCCATGTAAGGGGGAAAAATCTGGACTGTTGGGGGCTGTTGTTTAGGACAGTATATGGGCTAAAACAGGGTCAAGGGACAGCCATTATAGGCTTGAACAACTGATGTTTCAGAGCTGATGTCCTCCCCCTCTCAACACTCACAAACCACTCTCAATCTCTCCTCTAATTCCTCACACCCCTTTGCTCAAACACCACACACCCAATACTCTAATCCCTCTCTACACTAACATACACTCACCTATCCAATACTTGGCCGAACCCTCATCCCAATCATGAACACCAATCCACACATTCACAACCATAATATATGTCCATATATATAAGCCACCATATATATATATATATATACATATATATATAGAGAGAATGATATATATATATATATATATATATATATATATATATATATATATATATATATATATATATATAACCATATATATAGTATATAGATTAAAGTAATATGATACAATATGATACTTAGAAAAACACATTCCTAAACACATGAAAAATATGGAATAAATATTAGAACAACATTAAATTAATACACAAATGATTCCACAAGTGTCCAAATAGGGTTTTCCCCATTCGGACACGATCCTACTCATAGGACACCTCTACAAGTGTCCAAATGGACACGAAATGGACACCAATGGGCACAAAACCATGGGGGTCATTCCTATAGGTTAATACCATTCTAATGCATGAGAGAAATGAGGAAGGGAAGGGATTTATACCTCTCGGTGACTCGAATCAATCCCGATACGCCACCGACACGTAGGAATCCCAAAGGACACGGACAAGCTCCAAATCTTCTCAAATTTGGGTAGCTCCCTCCTTGGCTTGAATGGAGAAGGAAGGAAGAAGATTTGGTGAAGAAATGGAAGGATTTGGTGATGGTTTGATTAGGGATTGCTCTCAAATTGTAACGCCCCAGTCCCAAAATACGTAGGACTAGAAACGTAGACATGCCAGCTGTATTTATACGAAGTATACTCCAATATATGGAAGTCTCGTATAAATACATAAGCTGTAAAATGCAGTAGAACCATAACTAATCTCATCCACACAAAATAAATGAATAAAAGATATCATATTGAGAATAAATTTGTCTTGATACATTATGTTGGGCGGAGACAAATCCACTACCAACAAAATAAAGGAAAGTACATAGAAAATGAAAAGAGTGGCGAGCGAAGCGAAGACGATCCAAATGCAATCATCCTCGAAGAAATAGCGAAGATCACAGCTAGAGCTAGAACACCTGCGAAAGACAATAGCACACACCTGGCAAGACAACCAGGTCCTCAGAGGGACGGAACAAGACACATAATAGCATGCCATATAAACTGAATAAATATTGCTCAATAAATAAGTCAATCGAATTTATAACATGGTCCAATATGCACCTACTGAACGAGCATACCATCCCTCCAACCAAACAAGGACAGGAGATGGTAAACTAATTCGCGGCGACGTATCTTCCCATGCTATGAATCTAATATGGTATCCGGACCCCCAACAAGGTTCAATACTTTCTCATCGAAGTAGTAAGTCACACCTACAACCAAACAAGGACAAGATGTGATGAACTAATCTGCGACAAGTTATTGTTCCAAGCCACGGTCAGATACAAGTACCCAAACCAAAAGTACTCGTACCTAACGGATAGGGTAGCCTACCGTTCTAAGTGAAATGTGGTTAAGAACAATCCTTTCTACGTATGGGCCCTGGCTAAATAGGATCGGCGTAGTCCCCTCTTGGGCACCAGAGGCCCCAGCAGGAAGAGCATGACGTTCCGCAGAATCGTCAGTGGCCGTCAGTAATCTTGGGTCATCAACCCCGTATTTCCAGCGGAGAGTTCGAGTCACAAGGAAAGTGCATCGAAGCCCATACGCTAAGGAATTGTCCTCTCCGCCCAATGCCTACTGTGTTGTATCCACAACACAAACCACTATAACCGCTAAGTCAAACTAGCATGCAATCTCTATTAGCGGTTATTCCTATCGCACGGCTTGTACGTACTGGTGGCCAGCCAATCACGTACTTCCGTATTCTATATGCGACACACAACCTCGTGTTACAACGTGTCAAGGCCAATGAATGCAACACACAAGGTGGTCCCTTAAATCTAGGTTTAATTTGTAAGAAAAATAATACACAGCAGGTAAAATAAATGAACAGTAAGTTCTAACAGTTATGCCATGTATCACAGTTTATTTTGCATAAAAAAATAATGAACATGCATGAAATATGAGCTAAAATAATTAAACAGCAAATGGCAAGGTGTATTGCCTGATAGTACGCCTGGTGTGCTGCAATGATGAATGTGGCACGAACTGCGACGTCGGTTGTAACAACTATGCAAGGTGACCTCGGGTGGTGTCACGGATAGTTCCATTGGGTCCAAAGGGTCAATTTAGTTAGGTCGGCATAAGGAGGTACAAAATTGATGAGAAAATAGAAATAATGGATTTAGCCATGAAGAAGAGGATAATAGAAGGAAACATAATATATATTCTTTTTATATAAATATATGATATTTGAAAAAAACTACATTCTATTAGTAAAATAATCTTAGGTAAAGCATATGCTTGAAAATAATAACATAGTTTTTAGACTAAAAACTCTAAGTTTGTCGAAATACTATTTTAGGTAAGGAAACTATATTCTATATTTAGTCAAAAATATTTTAATTAACTTAATCGAAAAATATTCATAAAATATTTAAAACACTATTTACTAGTCAAGATATATATATATATATATATATATATATATATATATATATATATATATATATATATATATATATATATATATATATATATATATATTATTATTATTATTATTATTATTTTATAGAAAAATAATGTAAAAAAAATGGTTTAGGTAAAACATTCACCGCATCCAAAGTACATATGATCATATATTTTAGGTTTAGAATCAAACTAGATTTGCAAACATTAAATTGGATATTGGTAACCTAATATTGTAACAAATATATCAATGATATTAAACTAATTATAATAACAGTAGTAAATAATAATAATAATAATAATAATAATAATAATAATGATAATAGTAATAGTTGTTAATAATAATAATAAATATAATAATTTAATCAATAAAATAAAACACAAAAGAAAAGAAATAATAAAAATAAAAAAATAATAATAAAAAAAACTAAGTAAAGTAGCTGCTTTACTCTTCGTGAAAGAGAGAGAGTGAAAAAAAGGGATGGGAAACAACAGAAGAAGGGAAAAAGAAAGGTGAGAAAGAGAGAGAGGAAGGAGGGAGCGGCGACGGTCGGCCGGCGCTCAAGGAGGAGATGGGCGGTCGGGAGAGTGAAGGAACAGTGGGAGAAGGAGAGGCGGTCGGGGGTTTCGCTTGGGTGGCGTGAGGCTGATGTGGCGACGAGATCTCGCCGGAGAGGGGTCTTCGGGCGGCCAAGGGAGCGGCGACAAGGCTGGAGGCGGTCGGAAGGAGCGGGTCAGGTCGGCGAGAGAAGGGTCTCAGTCGGGGGTGCGCGCTGGAGATGGCGATTAGGGCTGCGCGCGGAGGCGGCGCTGCGGGGAAGGGGTTCAGCGACGAGCGGGCGGAAGAGAGGGGGATACCCACTTAGGGTTCCGGTGGTCGCACGCGCGAAGACGTGGAGGCGGACGCGCTGGCTAGGGCTAGGTCGACGGAGTTGGGCTGGAAAGGGGGCGGCGCTTCGCGGCGTACGGGGGGGGGGGGGGGGGGGGGGCGGAGGCGCCGAGGTCTCGTGGTGGAAGGGGGTGTGGAACGAGGTTTTCCGGCCGAGGAAGGGGTTTCTAAGGGACGGCGCCCGCTAGCATGGCTACCTGAGAGGGAGGCGACGGCATCCCAGAGGCGCTGTGACGGTGACTTCGGGAGCACCGGACGGTGCTGCGAGCTAGCACGACGGGAGATCCGCCACTGGCGGCAAGGAGACTATGGCGGGGCACGGCATTTGTTGGTGACGACGTATCTTGTCTGGACTTGGTGGTGGTGGCGCCGATCCGACGTGTGCGGTAACTCGACGGAGGCGACCCTTGGTGGCAGGTGAGTTTGGCTTTGTGTGAGGGTTTTTTCTATTTTATTTTGTGATGGTGTCGGTGGTGATGGCCGAATGTTGCGAGGGTGGTCGTGGTGACGTGGAGGGTTTGACTGGGGCGATGGTAGGCGGAGGGAGGAAGGAGAGGTGGCGGGTTGTAGTGACGGCCACGGCAAGGGTGGCCGGACATGGGTGCTGCAGGCTTGGGGCGGTGCTCGGGGTGGTGTTGGTAATTTCGGGTGGTGGTTGTATGTGCTGCCGTCGAGATTTGATGGTCGGGATGTTGGCGAGGGTGGTGGTAGTAGGGCGGTTGACGGTGGGGGAGACGGGAAGAAGAAGGGCGACGATGTCGATGAGACGAGGGCGACGACTGGGTTAGGTTAGGGTTTTCATTTACGTCGGGGTGTGCCCGACACGAGAAAATTGTAGATGTAAAAGAACTGGAATAAGAATCTGGGCACGGACACAGACACGAGGCACTGCACTTGTGGTGGAATATTTGTGGAAAAAAAATTTGTGGATGAATAATGTGGAGGAGTACCTGCCTATTTATAGGATGTGGAAATTCCCACTTTGGATAGGATTAGGAGAATTTAAAACCCAAGTAGATAAATCAATCTATTAATTAAAATCAATCAAATCAAATCCAATCCAATACAAATCCAAATCTAATTTAAATCAAATCAAATTCCCTTGTTTAAAATCAATTCAAATAAATCAAATTCTAATATGGATATCTATTTAAATAAATCCAAAAATCAAATCACGATTTAAATGGCCAAAATAACTTCCAAATATATTTTTCAAAATACCAATAATAATAATTTCGAAAATAATAAATATTTTTAAATATCTTTTTGAATAATAAAATATTAATATTAATAAATTTTGAAAATTAAATTTTTATTTAAAATAGACCAATAAATAATTACGATATATATGTATGCAAAAATATTCTTTACATAATTATGCTTTTCTAGTATACGAAAATACTATTTATTATTAATAACTTTTACTTAGAAATGATAGCAAAACTATTTATTATATTATTTGAAACTATAAAATAATAAAAAATATTTTTCTAAAATATGTATGCTCGCACATATTCGCACTCGTCGAGCAAAAATAAGATTTCGTGCGCGACATAAAATACGACTACGCGACGTACAATACAAAATTTTAAATCCGTACAAATATTAATAAAATAATAAAAAAAAATTAGTAGAAATTTATGGGTTTTACATCCTACCCAACTTAAAAGAATTTTGTCCTCGAAATTAAAAGTTAGTAGGGGGGTGAGAGGACACAAGGGGGTATCGATAAGGAAGCATAGTCAAATCAAGACAAGGGAACGATGTTTAATGAAAACTTGCATTAGAGTCGTGATTTCAATAAGGCGAAGATAGTCATGGATTAACCCAAGAAGGAAATATTTAAGATGACGCGCAATAAGGAATAGCATGGGTTCAAGTAAAATAAAATAATTTAGAGACCTTAAAGTTATGGTCTCTTGAGAGTAGGTTGAGGGCACGATTAGAGAATGAATTAGATTTACTCGATTAGAAGGTCATGACAGTAATTATAGGGCCGAGAAGGAGGGCGAGGAGTTTAGGATAGCAATATCGAGCGAGAATGGTCAAAGTCGATAGGAAGGCTAGATGAAGTTCTAGTATAACGCCTTCGTCCTTCTAAAATAGGTGAAGGCGAAAGCAATATAGAGTTCGAAGGAGGCGTTGTCGAGTAGGAATACGTGATTCAAGGACGACCGAAAATTTCAAAAGGAGTTGCCAAGGCAGTCGCGGATGGGACTCTAAAGGACAAGCTTAGCTATGTCCCTATCCTCGTAGAATAATAGACAAAAGCGAACCAAAGTGCACTCGGTTGATCAGACCATCATACACCGGTTCTGAGTAGACAATATGTTAGTGAGCGGCCGCTCAATAGCATAAGTCATGAACAAACTCGATAAATGGATGAGTTTACAAAACTAGATTATAGTTGCAACATTAGTCAAAGTGGTAAAAACATAGGCACGAGAGATTTAGCTTAAAAGAAGGTAGAATGATTCTAAGTCATACAGTTGTCCTATAGTCTTCTTGTCTAAGTCCTTGGTTGGCTAGATGGGTTAGGTCCTCTAGATTCTAGGATCTAAATAAGCTTGCTAATATAGGTCACTAGGTCAAAGGGGTTGCTAGTTCATAAGGTATTCTACCCAACTTAAAGAATTAAACTAATGGTGTTTTGGGACAACTAACTAGTAGGGTCAATCTCTAGCAAGCACGAAGGAAAGATAAGAATAGGGATGGAAGGAAGCAAGCAAGATGCAATTGATGAGTCAAACGGTAGATAAAATCAAGGAAGAGGTCAAGTATGTGGATGAGATCCTAAACTTCTAATCCTATTCGCAGGCTTGCTTGGTACGGTAAAGTAACCAAACAATTTATCTGACCTGCATGGGCCACCACAAAAATATATAACGCCCTAGTCCCAAAATACGTAGGACTAGGAACGTAGACATGCCAGCTGTATTTATACGAAGTATACTCCAATATATGGAAGCCTCGTATAAATACATAAGCTGTAAAATACAGTAGAACCATAACTAATCTCATCCACACAAAACAAATGAATAAAAGATATCATAGTGAGAATAAATTTGTCTTTATATATTATGTTGGGCGGAGACAAATCCACTACCAACAAAATAAAGGAAAGTACATAGAAAATGAAATGAGTGGCGAGCGAAGCGAAGACGATCCAAATGCAATCATCCTCGAAGAAATAGCGAAGATCACGGCTAGAGCTAGAACACCTGTGAAAGACAATAGCACACACCTGGCAAGACAACCAGGTCCTCAGAGGGACATAACAAGACACATAATAGCATGCCATATAAACTGAATAAATATTGCTCAATAAATAAGTCAATCGAATTTATAACATGGTCCAATATGCACCTACTGAACGAGCGTACCATCCCCCCAACCAAACAAGGACAGGAGATGGTAAACTAATTCACGGCGACGTATCTTCCAATGCTATGAATCCAATATGGTATCCGGACCCCAACAAGGTTCAATACCTTCTCATCGAAGTAGTAAGTCACACCTACAACCAAACATGGACAAGATGTGATGAACTAATCCGCGACAAGTTATTGTTCCAAGCCACGGTCAGATACAAGTACCCAAACCAAAAGTACTCGTACCTAACGGATAGGGTAGCCTACCTTTCTAAGTGAAATGTAGTTAAGAACAATCCTTCCTACGCATGGGCCCTGGCTAAATAGGATCGGCGTAGTCCCCTCTTGGGCACCAGAGGCCCCAGCAGGAAGAGCATGACGTTCCGCAGAATCGTCAGTAGCCGTCAGTAATCTTGGGTCATCAATCCCGTATTTCCAGCGGAGAGTCCGGGTCACAAGGGAAGTGCATCGAAGCCCATACGCTAAGGAATTTTCCTTCCCGCCCAATGCCTACTGTGTTGTATCCACAACACAAACCACTATAACCGCTATGTCAAACTAGCATGCAATCTCTATTAGCGGTTATTCCTATCACACGGCTTGTACGTACTGGTGGCCAGCCAATCACGTACTTTCGTGTTCTACATGCGACACACAACCTCGTGTTACAACGTGTCAAGGCCAATGAATGCAACACATAAGGTGGTCCCTTAAATCTAGGTTTAATTTGTAAAAAAAATAATACACAGCAGGTAAAATAAATGAACAGTAAGTTCTAACAGTTATGCCATGTATCACAGTTTATTTTGCATAAAGAAAATAATGAACATGCATGAAATATGAGCTAAAATAATTAAACAGCAAATGGCAAGGTGTCTTGCCTGGTAGTACGCCTGGTCTGTTGCAATGATGAATGTGGCACGAACTGCGACGTCGGTGTAACAACTATGCAAGGTGACCTCGGGTGGTGTCACGGATAGTTCCATTGGGTCCAAAGGGTCAATTTAGTTAGGTCGGCATAAGGAGGTACAAAATTGATGAGAAAATAGAAATAATGGATTTAGCCAGGAAGAAGAGGATAATAGAAGGAAACATAATATATATTCTTTTTATATAAATATATGATATTTGAAAAAAACTACATTCTATTAGTAAAATAATCTTAGGTAAAGCATATGCTTGAAAATAATAACATAGTTTTTAGACTAAAAACTCTAAGTTTGTCGAAATACTATTTTAGGTAAGGAAACTATATTCTATATTTAGTCAAAATATTTTAATTAACTTAATCGAAAAATATTCATAAAATATTTAAAACACTATTTACTAGTCAAGATATATATATATATATATATATATATTTATTATTATTATTATTTTATAGAAAAATAATGTAAAAAAAATGGTTTAGGTAAAACATTCACCGCATCCAAAGTACATATGATCATATATTTTAGGTTTAGAATCAAACTAGATTTGCAAACATTAAATTGGATATTGGTAACCTAATATTGTAACAAATATATCAATGGTATTAAACTAATTATAATAACAGTAGTAAATAATAATAATAATAATAATAATAATAATAATAATAATAATAATAATAATAATAATAATAATAATAATAATAATGATAATAGTAATAGTTGTTAATAATAATAATAAATATAATAATTTAATCAATAAAATAAAACACAAAAGAAAAGAAATAATAAAAATAATATAAAAAAAAACTAAGTAAAGCAGCTGCTTTACTCTTCGTGAAAGAGAGAGTGAAAAAAAAGGGATGGGAAACAGCAGAAGAAGGGAAAAAGAAAGGTGAGAAAGAGAGAGAGGAAGGAGGGAGCGGCGACGGTCGGCCGGCCCTCAAGGAGGAGATGGGCGGTCGGGAGAGTGAAGGAACAGTGGGGGAAGGAGAGGCGGTCGAGGGTTTCGCTTGGGCGGCGTGCGGCTGATGTGGCGACGAGATCTCGCCGGAGAGGGGTCTTCGGGCGGCCAATGGAGCGGCGACAAGGCTGGAGGCGGTCGGGAGGAGCGGGTTAGGTCGACGAGCGGAGGGTCTCAGTCGGGGGTTGTCACGCCCCAGAACCAGAATACTGGAGAGCGGGGGCAGACATAGCCAGCTACGTATATTGAAATGGATTCCATCTCGCTATACGGTCACGGCTGTCTAGGATACATGAGGGTTTATCTACAAGCGAACAGTCTCTTAAGGTCATGAACAAGCCTAGTGTCTCAATCATAAGCAAGTAAGTAAGAGTCACAAGATGTATGATCATTAAATATACAATAATAAGGCGTCCCAAATATTACATATTCAACTGATCATGAAGCTAGTCGTTACAAAATGTTAGGACTAGCAAGAGTTTAGTCATACATGATCAACCCTAGGATTTGTCAATCATGTTACAGCCCGTAGGCAGACAGTAAGTAAGTGCAATCGAGCTAAACAGGTGCTCGTCGGCTAAATGCCTCAAAAGAATATTTTTACACTAGAGCGGGAGAGCCAAAAATAACCCACTCGTTGCCAGGGTTCCGTCTAGTGGCCACCATCTGGCTGGGAAGTCGGTAGATCCTCTGGAGCTGCTCCGAAATCTGGCCACACAAAACCAGCTGGGTCAGACCCCAGAAAGAGCAAGTGCCACAAGGAGGCTTCACTTAAGAACTAAAACCAGCAATCAGCACAGGAATATAATTATAAATAAAATAAGGACTGGAATAAAAGGAAACATATCAGGATGATATACGACGAGATAACCATGGAACTATTCAGATAGCCAGGTTACAACCCATAAACCAAACAAGGACCGGGGTTGTAACCCTTCGTCTGAACGGAGCTTGGTTTCTCACCATTTATCGGTAAAATAAATACAAGCATTCTGGTCATTCAATAGTCTGGAACAGGGTCAGGGCAAGACTAGACTGGTTAGACTCCATCCAATCACTTCACGGCCAAGCAAGAATTACGGCTTGATACTTTAACTAACTAGGGTTGTCACAAGCCTAATTACTAACAAGATGCAGTGAGATTATTCCACAGCCACAAGCCCTGCAGACCATCCAGGTCACCCAGGTCGAGAGATTAGGGTTGAATTCAGGTGGGTACATCGTCCAGGAAACGCATGTACCCTTAAGCAGTTTGAAGGGTGCAACACATGACAGTGTGCTGGAAATGTGCCCTACTCGACGGCAGGCTACAGATCCCAAGCGCGCCCAGGTAACGGGATTGCCTGTAGTTGGAAAATCTCTTCATGACTAATGTATTAATCTAGTTGTTAACCTTAGTCCATTTTAGTAGGTACTCCTGACCGTGGTACTCAGGAGTCCCCTCCTAGACATGATGCAAGACATGACTAGATTATTTGTACAAGCACAATCGCCCACGGTGTCCAGGTTATTCATACAGGTCATGTCATGTCAGGTAGCCGTCGCAACAGCTTATCAAGATATAACATGTCAGGTTTATCATGTCAAGTGTACTTGTCAGGAGTGTGCCACGACGGACTACTATCAGGTCATGTCAGATCATTATGTCAGGAGTGCACCACTACGGGTCACTATCGTGTCATGCTCAGGCATCATTCCAAACATATTAAACAAATCCATGATTATCAAGTTCATGACAAAAAGCGTAAGGATATAAAATGGACGTTAAATATCTAATAAAATATCAATACACAGGGCTATAGAAGATCAAGGGTAATCAGGCTACGCTCAAGCCAGGCTACGCTCAGGCTAGCGTACGCTCAGGTCTGCGTACCAAAGGATCCATACACTTCCAATGGGAAGCGTACGCAAGTGTCAGCGTACACAAGGGCACGCTCAAGCTACAGGTCAGCGTACGCTCAAGACTGCGTACGCTCGAGCTAGCATACGAAAGGGGCCAGCGTACGCCTTGCTCGCTTAAGCTAGCGTACCAAGGCACGCGTACGCTCAAGCTAGCGTACGCTCAAGACATGCTGCCAACAGGCAGCGTATCAAGGCTAGCGTACGCTCGCTAAAGAGCAGCGTACACAAGTCAGCGTACGCTCGCTAAAGAGCAGCGTACACAAGTCAGCGTACGCTCGCTAAAGAGCAGCGTACACTCAGTGGCGTAAGCTAAAAAGCTAGCTCACTGTTCACTGTCTTCTCTAAATGGCAAGAACAGCAAGAACTCTAAAGTTGAATCTAAGCTTCAATTGTCCAAATCTTGGTCAAAACAAGTCCGAATCCAACTTTCCAAAGGTCAAAATTGGGTAGAATAAAATTCTCTAAAACATGGAACCATCAAAACTTGAAAACAAGCAAGTTTAATAGATCAAAACCACCAAAATCCGAAAGTAACTAATTTCTAGATCTACAAAAATTAAAGCCTAAAAAGGAAAAATGACAAGTTCTAATGTGGTTTAGAATCATGAGGAGAAGCTAATGAAACCATCAAAAGGAGTTCTCTTGTGGAAGCAAGTTGCACTTGCCTATGGTGTTCTTGGTTGGTGGAGAAGAGTAATGGTGGGGGAAGGAGAAGTAAATGAAAATTATGGAGGAGAGAGAAGGTTGGTGGGGATAATAAAGAGGGGGGGTTGTGGTGGAAATGAAGGAGAAGCATAGGCTAAGGTGTTCCACCCTTGGCCCATGATGAACCAAGCATTGGGCCGGCCGAACCAAGCCAACCCAAACCGAGAGTTAAACCAAGCCGAAAGCTAAACAAGGAATAATACAAGAAAAGACACGTACACGTATTTCCAAAATACGTAATACGAACCACAGGCATTACAACTCTACCCACCTTAAAAGAATTCCGTCCTCGGAATTTATTTAAGAGGCTAGAGGGACAAGAACAAGCTACACTATTCACAGGCAATTATACTAGGCAATCAATCAATCATGCAAGCAAGGAATTGATGGCATGATGCATAAGAAAGACATTATACCTCACGAGTCAAACAAGTCGGGATATCGTGATCGTATATCATCCTCACGCTCCCACGTTGACTTCCCCAAAGAGTGATGACCCCAAGCAACTCGGACTAACTTGATAGTCTTGTTCTTGAGGATCTTCTCTCTTCGATCCAATATAGACACGGGCCTCTCCTCATACGAAAGGTTGGTACCAACAACCAATTCCGAATGATCCAGGATGTGGCTCGGGTCCGGGATGTACCGTCGTAATTGGGATACATGGAACACGTCATGTACCTCGCTTAGCGACGGTGGAAGAGTGAGACGATAGGATACATCTCCTACTCGCTCTAGAATGTCGAACGGCCCTATATACCTAGGACTAAGCTTTCCCCGTACGCCGAAACGAATGACGCCACGGTTAGGCAAAATCCTCAGGAATACATGATCGCCGACCGAGAACTCGAGAGGGCGCCGATGAGAATCGGTCCAATGGCGCTGGCGATCTTGGGCAACTCGAAGATGATCTCTGACTCGCCTGACCACTTCAACTATCTGGGCAATCATTTCTGGACCAAGCATCTGCCTCTCTCCAACATCATCCCAGGCTAACGGGGATCTGCACTTCCTGCCATACAGTGCCTCAAACGGTGCCATCTGGATACTGGCCTGGAAACTATTGTTGTATGAGAATTCCACTAGGTGCAAATGATCTTCCTATGAACCACCGAAGTCAAGTGTGCAAGACTGCAACATGTCTTCAAGAGTCTGGATCGTGCGCTCCGACTGGCCATCTGTCTGCGGGTGATATGCTGAACTGAACTGGAGATGAGTCCCCAAACTCTCTTGTAAGCTACGCCAAAAGTGCGACGTAAACCTTAAATCTCGGTCCGAGGTGATACTGACTGGAACACCGTGCAATCTGACAATCTTCTTGAGGTACATCTCTGCTAGCTGAGCCGTCGACTGACCAACTCTGAACGGGAGAAAGTGCGCTACCTTGGTAAGCCTATCCACAATGACCCAAATAGTATCTCTACTAGCTGGGGATCTAGGTAATCCAGTCACGAAATCTATGGTCACATGCTCCCACTTCCATTCTGGAATCGGTAAGGGCTGAAGAAGTCCAGCCGGTCTCTGATGTTCGGCCTTAACCTGTTGGCAAACCAAACACCGAGAGACAAACCGAGCTATCTCCCGCTTCATGCCATTCTACCAGAAGTGCTGATGGATATCACGGTACATCTTCGTACTGCCAGGATGGATGGAATACTGAGAACTGTGCGCCTCTGACATGATCTCCTGTCTGATATCTCCAATGGGTACACAAAGACGCTTACCATGCCTAAGTGTACCATCCTTATGAATACATAACTCTGGTCTTTGTCCTGCTTCACACTCTACTCTGAGTCGCTGAAGCTTGGAATCTGCCGACTGCGCCATCCGGATCCTCTCGACTATAGTGGACTGAACTCGTATACTGGCCATCAACGCCACACTGGAAGGGAGAACAACTTCAATACCCATCTTCTGAAGATCTGCTAACAGCTCTGGTTGCGCTGTTAGGAAGTAAACTTCGGTTTTTCTGCTCAATGCATCTGCTACGACATTGGCCTTCCCAGGATGATACTGCAAGCTGACATCATAATCCACAAGAAGCTCCAGCCACCTCCTCTGACGTATGTTAAGATCCTTCTGGGTGAAAACATACTTCAGGCTCTTGTGGTCGGTGAAAATCTCCACCCTATCTCCGTACAAGTAGTGTCTCCACAACTTAAGTGCAAACACCACTGCTGCCAGCTCCAAGTTATGGGTTGGGTAATTCCTCTCATGATCACGAAGTTGTCGTGACGCATAAGCTATTACCTTTCCATGCTGCATCAGAACACATCCTAAACCTCTGCCTGAAGCATCACAATACACTGAAAATCCTCCGGTTCCATCTGGAAGCGTGAGAATAGGAGCTGTTATCAATCCTCGCTTCAACTGCTCAAAAGAACCCTGACACTCTGCTGTTCAAGCAAACTGCACATCCTTGCGGGTTAACTGCGTCAATGGCGCTGAAATCCGAGCAAAGTCTGAAACACATCGCCGGTAATAGCCAGCCAATCCGAGGAAACTGCGAACTTCTACAACTGTGCTGGGCACTGGCCATGACTCAATAGCCACAATCTTCTGGGGATCCACTCCTACTCCTCCTCGAGTGATGATATGACCCAAGTACGAAATACGATCGAGCCAGAACTCGCATTTACTAAACTTGACATATAACTGGTGCTCTCTGAGGATCTGAAGAACCATACGGAGATGTTGCTCATGCTCTGCCTCACTCTTGCTGTAGACCAGGATGTCATCCAAGAACACGATCACAAACTGATCCAAGTAAGGCATGAAGATGCGATTCATGAGGTTCATGAATACGGCCGGCGCATTGGTTGCTCCAAAAGGCATAACAAGGAATTCCCAATGCCCATATCGCGATCTAAAAGCTGTCTTCGGGATGTCCTGCTCTCTGACTCTGATCTGATGATAACCTGAGCGCAAATCAATCTTCGAGAATACTGAAGCCCCCTTGAGTTGATCAAACAAGTCATCTATCCTCGGAAGAGGGTATCTGTTCTTGATTGTCACTGAGTTCAAAGTACGATAATCAACACATAACCTGGACGTACCATCCTTCTTTTTCACAAGAAGCATCGGGGCTCCCCAAGGCGATCCACTAGCATGAATGAATCCCTTGCTTCTGAGTTCTTCAATCATCTTGTACAATATCTCCAACTCTGACGGCGCCATCCTGTAGACTCTTTCTGATACTGGGGCTGTCCCGGGAATCAAGTCTATAGTGAACTCGATCTCCCACTCCGGAGGCATACCTGGAAGTTCTTCTGGGAAAACATCTGAAAACTCATCCACTATCCTGGGCAACTGAACTGCTGCTACTGCCATCCGTAATATCGGAGGAGAAGGCTCAACCTCGCCTCGAGAGAAAGAAAACTCTGGCTCTCCTGGAATGCTAAAAACAACCCTACCAATATGGCAGTCTATCCTAGCATACTGGTTCCTCAACCAATCCATCCCTAAGACCACATCATAATTGGCCATCGGGAATTCTATCAATCTAGCGGGGAATTCCCTACCGCTAACTACGATCCGACACGAGGAAAACACTCTATCTACTCCCACAAGTTCGTTACCAGTAAGTATATTGAGCCTTACTGATAATGACTCGGGCTCCAATCCTACCCGTGTCGCGAATCGTATAGACATAAAAGAATGCGATGCACCAGGATCAAATAAAGCTGAAGCTGGAAAGGAGTTGACGAGAATAGTACCTGCCACTACCTCACCTGGTGCCAACTCTTCCTCCACGGTCATCACTATAGCCTGACCGTGCCCTCGGGGTGCTGGTCCCCTCTGCTGAAACCCTCGCTGCCTACTCTGACTCAAGGCCTGGGCTTGCGCATACTGCTTGGGGCTCTGTTGCTGAAACGCCTGGGACTGAGGCGGCAAAGGCCTCGGCAATGGATACTGCTGCTGCTGCTGCTAGACCGGTGCGGGTCCTCTCACCGAAGAACTAGAAAGGTTAGACGAGGATGAACCACCCCTGTTCGGGCAGGATCCAACCCTATGGTCTGGTGCTCCACAAGCCAGACACAATCCCTGTGCCCTGCGACATTCTGCCACCACATGGCCTGGCTTCCCACAATGAGAACAACCTACTGCGGAAGATTGCTTCTGCTTCTGCTGCTGCTGAGGGTGCATCGGAGTTGAATGCTGAACCGACGTTACTGAGGCCGCTCGCCTCGGAGCTCCAATAGTCAAAGCCCTGGCTGCCGGGGCCGGTGCTGAAGACTGATTCATCTGGCCGTGAGATCTCTTCCGACCTCCGACCCTATCCATAATCCTCTGGGAGGTATACTCATGCCTCCGGGCTGCTCTTAAGACTGCATCAAAAGTCTGATGCTCAAACTGCTCGACTGCCAACAAGATCTCCAGGTGAAGTCCCTGCTGGAACCGCTGGGCTCTATCATACTCGGTTGCCACCAAGGTGGGAGCAAACCGACTGAGTCTGGAAAACTCGGCCGCATATCCGTCGACCGTCCTGCCTCCTTGCTTCAGATTTGTGAACCTCGTCTGTAGATCATACCGAGCCACGGCATCGAGATACTTGGTCTGGAATATCTTCCGGAATACTGCCCAAGCAATGGGGGCTGCTAATCCAACGGCCTGCGCTGCCCACCAACTACGGGCAAGATCTAACAACTGCAGGCGCACAACGGCCACCTTCTCGTTCTCTGGAGTCCTGACTGCTTCTAGAATCACTTCTGTGTCCTGAAGCCATGCATCTGCCGCGATAGCATCTTCACTACCGTCGAAGAATGGAGGGTTCAAGCGCTTGAAGCTGTTGGCAGCGCTGTTACCCTGATGACCACCCCGGGTCAAAGCATCCGTCACTGCCTGGTGCAAGGCATCTCCACGCCGGTCTTGGAAAGCTATCAAGGTCCTGACGAGTCCTACCAAAGTGCCGTCATCATGTTCTACAGGTTGAACTGGCTGGACTGGTGGCTCTCTGCCAGAAGGCACGACTCTGGAGGCTACTCCGGAATGCTGGGCTTGATCTCCAGGTTGCTGCTGGTCCGCGGGAGGTGCTCCGCCTTGCTGGTCGGCCGGGTCAGGTACTATGTCGCTGAAGACGACGACATAGGAAACAATAAGGAAGGACCAGGACAGAGCAACGATACAAGCATATGATCAGGACAAGAATCCAGGGATTCAGAAGATACGAGCAGAGATCAAGGACGAATACTGATTGAGACATCTATTCGGTAAACCCTCACATATCTTGATTTACAAGACCTGCATGGGCCACCACTTAAACCATGTCACGCCCAGAACCAGAATACTGGAGAGCGGGGGCAGACATAGCCAGCTACGTATATTGAAATGGATTCCATCTCGCTATACGGTCACGGCTGTCTAGGATACATGAGGGTTTATCTACAAGCCAACAGTCTCTTAAGGTCATGAACAAGCCTAGTGTCTCAATCATAAGCAAGTAAGTAAGAGTCACAAGATGTATGATCATTAAATATACAATAATAAGGCATCCCAAATATTACATATTCAGCTGATCATGAAGCTAGTCGTTACAAAATGTTAGGACTAGCAAGAGTTTAGTCATACATGATCAACCCTAGGATTTGTCAATCATGTTACAGCCCGTAGGCAGACAGTAAGTAAGTGCAATCGAGCTAAACAGGTGCTCGTCGGCTAAACGCCTCAAAAGAATATTTTTACACTAGAGCGGGAGAGCCAAAAATAACCTACTCGTTGCCAGGGTTCCGTCTAGTGGCCACCATCTGGCTGGGAAGTCGGTAGATCTTCTGGAGCTGCTTCGAAATCTGGCCACACAAAACCAGCTGGGTCAAACCACAGAAAGAGCAAGTGCCACAAGGAGGCTTCACTTAAGAACTAAAACCAGCAATCAGTATAGGAATATAAATATAAATAAAATAAGGACTGGAATAAAAGGAAACATATCAGGATAATATACGACGAGATAACCATGGAACTATTCAGATAGCCAGGTTACAACCCGTAAACCAAACAAGGACCGGGGTTGTAACCCTTTGTCTGAATGGAGCTTGGTTTTTCACCATTTATCGGTAAAATAAATACAAGTATTCTAGTCATTCAATAGTCTGGAACAGGGTCAGGGCAAGACTAGACTGGTTAGACTCCATCCAATCACTTCACGGCCAAGCAAGAATTACGGCTTGATACTTTAACTAACTAGGGTTGTCACAAGCCTAATTACTAACAAGATGCAGTGAGATTATTCCACAGCCACAAGCCCTGCAGACCATCCAGGTCACCCAGGTCGAGAGATTAGGGTTGAATTCAGGTGGGTATATCGTCCAGGAAACACATGTACCCTTAAGCAGTTTGAAGGGTGCAACACATGACAATGTGCTGGAAATGTGCCCTACTCGACGGTAGGCTACAGATCCCAAGCGTGCCCAGGTAACGGGATTGCCTGTAGCTGGAAAATCTCTTCATGACTAATGTATTAATCTAGTTGTTAACCTTAGTCCATTTTAGTAAGTACTCCTGACCGTGGTACTCAGGAGTCCCCTCCTAGATATGATGCAAGACAGGACTGGATTATTTGTACAAGCACAATCGCCCACGGTGTCCAGGTTATTCATACAGGTCATGTTATGTCAGGTAGCCGTCGCAACAGCTTATCAAGATATAACATGTCAGGTTTATCATGTCAAGTGTACTTGTCAGGAGTGCGCCACGACGGACCACTATCAGGTCATGTCAGGTCATTATGTCAGGAGTGCACCACTACGGGTCACTATCGTGTCATGCTCAGACATCATTCAAAACATATTAAACAAATCCATGATTATCAAGTTCATGACAAAAGGCGTAAGGATATAAAATGGACGTTAAATATCTAATAAAATATCAATACACAGGGCTATAGAAGATCAAGGGTAATCAGGCTACGCTCAAGCCAGGCTACGCTCAGGCTAGCGTACGCTCAGGTCTGCGTACCAAAGGATCCATACACTTCCAATGGGAAGCGTACGCAAGGGTCAGCGTACACAAGGGCACGCTCAAGCTACAGGTCAGCGTACGCTCAAGACTGCGTATGCTCGAGCTAGCATACGAAAGGGGCCAGCGTACGCCTTGCTCGCTTAAGCTAGCGTACCAAGGCACGCGTACGCTCAAGCTAGCGTACGCTCAAGACATGCTGCCAACAGGCAGCGTATCAAGGCTAGCGTACGCTCGCTAAAGAGCAGCGTACACAAGTCAGCGTACACTCGCTAAAGAGTAGCGTACACAAGTCAGCGTACGCTCGCTAAAGAGCAGCGTACACAAGTCAGCGTACGCTCGCTAAAGAGCATCATACACAAGTCAGCGTACGCTCGCTAAAGAGCAGCGTACACTCAGTGGCGTAAGCTAAAAAGCTAGCTCACTGTTCACTGTCTTCTCCAAATGGCAAGAACAGCAAGAACTCTAAAGTTGAATCTAAGCTTCAATTGTCCAAATCTTGGTCAAAATAAGTCCGAATCCAACTTTCCAAAGGTCAAAATTGGGTAGAATGAAATTCTCTAAAACATGGAACCATCAAAACTTAAAAACAAGCAAGTTTAATAGCTAAAAACCACCAAAATCCGAAAGTAACTAATTTCTAGATCTACAAAAATTAAAGCCTAAAAAGGGAAAATGATAAGTTCTAATGTGGTTTAGAATCATGAGGAGAAGCTAATGAAACCATCAAAAGGAGTTCTCTTGTGGAAGCAATTTGCACTTGCCTATGGTGTTCTTGGTTGGTGGAGAAGAGTAATGGTGGGGGAAGGAGAAGTAAATGAAAATTATGGAGGAGAGAGAAGGTTGGTGGAGATAATAAAGAGGGGGGGTTGTGGTGGAAATGAAGGAGAAGCATAGGCTAAGGTGTTCCACCCTTGGCCCATGATGAACCAAGCATTGGGCCGGCCGAACCAAGCCAACCCAAACCGAGAGTTAAACCAAGCCGAGAGCTAAACAAGGAATAATACAAGAAAAGACACGTACACGTATTTCCAAAATACGTAATACGAACCACAGGCATTACAGGGGTACGCGCTGGAGATGGCGACTAAGGCTGCGCGCGGAGGCGGCGCTGCGGAGAAGGGGTTCAGCTGCGAGCGGGCGGAAGAGAGGGGGATACCCACTTAGCGTTCCGGTGGTCGCACGTGCGAAGACGTGGAGGCGGACGCGCTGGCTAGGGCTAGGCCGGCGGAGTTGGGCTGGAAAGGGGGCGGCGCTTCGCGACGTACGGGGGGGGGGGGGGGCGGAGGCGCCGGGGTCTCGTGGTGGAAGGGGGTGTGGAACGAGGTTTTCCGGCCGGCGAAGGGGTTTCTAAGGGACGGCGCCCGCTAGCGCGGCTACCTGAGAGGGAGGCGACGGCATCCCAGAGGCACTGGGACGGTGACTTCGGGAGCACCGGACGGTGCTGCGAGCTAGCACGACGGGAGATCCGCCACTGGCGGCAAGGAGACTATGGCGGGGCACGGCATTTGTTGGTGACGGCGTATCTTGTCTGGACTTGGTGGTGGTGGCGCCGATCCGACGTGTGCGGTAACTCGACGGAGGCGACCCTTGGTGGCAGGTGAGTTTGGGTTTGTGTGAGGGTTTTTCCTATTTTATTTTGTGATGGTGTCGGTGGTGATGGTCGAATGTTGCGAGGGTGGTCATGGTGACGTGGAGGGTTTGACTGGGGCGATGGTAGGCGGAGGGAGAAAGGAGAGGTGGCGGGTTGTGGTGACGGCCACGGCAAGGTTGGCCGAACATGGGTGCTGCAGGCTTGGGGCGGTGCTCGGGGTGGTGTTGGTAATTTCGGGTGGTGGTTGTATGTGCTGCCGGGGGTGGTCTGTGCCAGGGAGTCGAGATTTGATGGTCGGGATGTTGGCGAGGGTGGTGGTAGTAGAGCGGTTGACGGTGGTGGAGACGGGAAGAAGAACGGCGACGATGTCGATGAGACGAGGGCGACGACTGGGTTAGGTTAGGGTTTTCATTTACGTCGGGGTGTGTCCGACACGAGAAAATTATAGATGTAAAAGAACTGGAATAAGAATCTGGGCACGGACACGGACACGAGGCACTGCACTTGTGGTGGAATATTTGTGGATGAATAATGTGGAGGAGTACCTGCCTATTTATAGGATGTGGGAATTCCCACTTTGGATAGAATTAGGAGAATTTAAAACCCAAGTAGATAAATCAATCTATTAATTAAAATCAATCAAATCAAATCCAATCCAATACAAATCCAAATCTAATTTAAATCAAATCAAATTCCCTTGTTTAAAATCAATTCAAATAAATCAAATTCTAATATGGATATCTATTTAAATAAATCCAAAAATCAAATCACGATTTAAATGGCCAAAATAACTTCCAAATATATTTTTCAAAATACCAATAATAATAATTTCAAAAATAATAAATATTTTTAAATATCTTTTTGAATAATAAAATATTAATATTAATAAATCTCAAAAATTAAATTTTTATTTAAAATAGACCAATAAATAATTACGATATATATGTATGCAAAAATATTCTTTACATAATTATGCTTTTCTAGTATACGAAAATACTATTTATTATTAATAACTTTTACAAGTTAGAAATAATAGCAAAACTATTTATTATATTATTTGAAACTATAAAATAATAAAAAATATTTTTCTAAAATATGTATGCTCGTAAATATTCGCACTCGTCGAGCAAAAATAAGATTTTGTACGCGACGTAAAATACGACTACGCGACGTACAATACAAATTGTTAAATCCGTACAAATATTAATAAAATAATAAAAAAAATAATTAGTAGAAATTTTAGGGGTTTTACACAAATCAATTTGGGGAAGAACAAGAAAGAGAATGAAGGAGTGGATAATGTTGGATGATAGAGTCTATCCATGCTATAGGTGGCCGGCCACAAGGGGTGGGTTTTGTCTTATTAGGAAAAGTCCAAAAGCCCCCTCTCTAGTCTATTTACTCATACATGGAAAGGGGTTTAAGTCGGAGGTAGTTTGGTCATTCCAACTAACTCTAATTTAATTAATCCTAACCAAAATAATTTAGCCTAGTCACTAACTAAAATAACTAACATGTGGGCCATGGCTGACTAGTGTGTGGGCCCGCTAGAGTCAAAACTACCCTGGGTCCCCGATACAAGTCGAAAAGAGTTGAAATTCGAACCCGACTCAAACAACCCAAAAATAATACAATAAATAAATAAAAAAATTCCAAAATAATTTTTAAGTGGAAAATTACCAAAATACCCCTGTTCATGGAAACTGGGGGTGACAATATGTGACCGACTGGGGTAAGCACATGAATAAGCACAAGTAATGATACGGCTTAGAGTCCTACGTGCATGATGTGAGACCTAAGCTATTATGCAATGCCTAACTAACGTTTGAGCTTGGTCATATATCTGTAGTATTTCCCCTCCCCTAATGTACAAGTAAAGAACAAGAACATGACAAGTACCAGAACCAGATGCACATAACCAACCGTATGTACAACGTGTCCAATATAAGAGAACATGAAGCAAGACAAAATTATAAAGTAAAGAGTTCAAGTCAGTGTACTTGCCTTGCTTTGAAAGATCGAGAATAGTAAAGCGTAACCCTCTATGTCCACTGTTTGAAAGAACAAAAGTTTTCGAAGAAAACTGTGCTACAAACTAAAAAATAAAGTACAATAGTACAATTTTAATTCTAGGAAAGTACAACTATAGAAATGTGATCAGAAGACGATTACTTTATCCCTTGGACGATGCGATATCGAAGAAGAGAGCCTCTTGGACGTGCTACAGCAACTTGGTCAGGAGATTATGATCATTAGTGATGCTTTTGAAGTAATTTTGAACTCTATTTATAGGGTTTTGAAATAACTATCAGATAGTTATATTGATTGGCGCACAGTATAATTGGCGTACCATCACCCAATTATGCAAACAGTTGGCTTAACTGCTTGGGATGCATGGCATATTGTAAGAGAAATAAGCTTGGTCGTGGGCAAAGTCACGTCCACGTTCTTCGAGATTAGTAGCATATACGCTACGTCATCTAACTGCTTCTAGATGATAATTGATCAAGTGGTGCCATTTGATGAGTAGCACGAATCTGCTTAAAATAATAAATCTATAGGGATTGATCACTTTGCGCCAAATGATGAATAGCACAGGGCAACTAACAGTCATTATGATAAGTCTGATATAATCTTCTCGAGCGTCATGTGCTCGAGATTCGAAAGGATTTTCCTCAACTGACGTATTGTTAGTCATTATGACAAGCTGTTTGCCATTAAAATTCTTTTATTGCAAATTTTAATACAAACATAACAGTGTTACAAATATAGGACTTAGATGTAGTCCTAGGAGTACACTTTTGTTTATCTGGTTCTCTTGTGCCGATGGAGTGAGTGGTAATGCGTTGACTCCGTTGACGATCTGACGATGGTTATCGGTTCTCTGAAGGTCTGGATTGCTCTGGGTGCTGGAGCTTGCTGAGAGGAGGGAGACGTTGAGTGTCTGTATCTGCCTCTCTGGTGGTGTGTTTGTTCGTTTTTTCGTTGCTGTCTGTGTGTGTGTGAAGGAAATGATCTCTCTTATTTATAGTCTTGCAGGCTGGCTGCTCATGCGCGCATATGTAGGATGCATCTGGATACGGGGATGCCACGTGGTGATTGCTGATGGAGGCACATGGACGATACGCCTTGATCGAGGGGTTGAATTCTTCATGCTACTGTTGTGAGCCGGCACGTAGCAGAGAAGAAGATCTTTCAGTTGCTGAGATCTTGGGTGAGCTGAGTCAAAAGACACGTGTCGTTGACTCATGGCTCAGAGATTTCGGATTTGATGGGAGAATAATTTGGCAGGATGCGCCTAGGATTGGGCGCACGAGGAGACTTGGCTCGTAACCTTTAGGAGTCACACCATTCTGGGCGCATGGCTTTTGAGGCACATGCGAGGATTCAGTAGTGACTTAACTCCTGTCTTTCAGGACCAGAGAGAAGTCTGGGGCGCATGGCTTTTGAGCCGCATGTAGAGCTTTAATGGTGACTTTCCTCTTGTCTTTAGGGATCAGTGAAAAGTCTGAGGCGTATGCAGATTTGGGCGCATGGTTGCGGAGGCGCATGCGAGTGGTTGGGTGGCCACGTGGCAGTAGCCGTCGGAAGAAAGTAATGATGATGCTGACGTTGGCGACGCTTTGTCTTTTGAAAAAAATCTATCAACTGTTCAGACTTTGGAAGTCGTGCTGCCAACTCTGTCAGTTCGACATTTAATGTTTTCGACATTCGATGGACAGCTGAGTGGGCGCATCGATTGGCGTTCCACTAGGCGTATGGCTACGCATGGGGGCGCATCCCCTATGATGCGCTTGGTGCTGAAGGGCGCGTCTGTGTGATGTGCTTGATATTTAAGGGCGCATCTGTGTGATGCGCGGTCTGGCCGACGCATCCGCTTCGTGACACGTCCTTAATGGTGCGACTGTTATGATCTTCGAGTGCTTTAAATAGTCGTTTTGACTTGGCTGAATTCGAAGCATCCAGTTCATCCATTTAATACAAATTTATTGCACAGAATTCAGAGAGCCATCCACTTGGCACATGGGTTTGATTTGTCCGGCCTATAAATAGTGGCATGAAGAGAGTTTGCTTCTCGTTCTCCCACGTTCTTCCGATATGAACTTGTTTACTCGGATGCATTCTATTGATGAGATGCTCCCGAGTGTGAAGATGCGATGCAATGTCTTTATTGATGCACTTGAAGGTGACTGTTATATCCAAAAATCGGAGTCGAGGGCTTCCGAGGCAGGCAGAAGGTGCCTATTGCATCCAAAGATCGGGATGCTCCAGCCTCGTCTTCGTTGTTCAGGAAGAGCTGCAAATCGAAATTGCGGTGCCCCGATCATCTTTCTTGGGGTTTGGGAGAGCTCCTCCTCCCGCTAGAGTGGGTGTTGCCCATTCTGGTAGGGTAGAAAGCTGCTCCTTTAGCCGCAGGTTAATTTGCGGTGCTCTTCTCTTCCTTGGTTTAGGGAGTTCTTCCTCCAACGAGAGGGTTGATTGCCACCCTCGTTCTGCTCAATAAATGCTTCATTATTCGAAGTATTTAGATGACGGTGAGCCTGGCTGGAAGAGCGGCACATAACTGGGCTGCTGAAGGGATGCACATAACTGAATATGCACATAACTGAGCTGCTGAAAGAATGTGCCCTGCCGAGGGCGCATGGTGGGATACACCTGACTGAGGGCGCATAGTAGTTGCTGGCTGTAGACTTAGGATCTTTTCTTTTGTAGAAATTCTACTTTTTGCAATCTTTTCTAGACATGTAATAGACTTTTATATGTAATAAAAAGTCCTCTTTCAATGTCGATATTCGATATTTTTGCTGTGAAGTACTCTGTCCGAGCTCTGGCGCATGTAGTGTCTGGCTCTTAGGTCTTCAAGTTCTGAAATTCTATGCTTCTACAAGACCCCCTTCAAAGTTTTCAAAACTTTTGGACAAGTTTTAGAATACTTTGAATTAGAAGCATGGCGGTTGGGGCGCATAGATACTCTGCGCATCAGTGACGGGGCACATGCTCCGCTTAGTTAATGCAAATGATAACGCCTCGATAACCAAGAAAGATTAATGATGATCTTTTTTGGTTTTATTTGCGGTTATCTCTTCACAGAACTCGAGGCGACGGCTGAGGTCATACTTCATCGTTTCACGCGTATGGCCAAGCCTATAAATAGGCATGAGATGGAGAGAGAGAGTTCTTCTTCTTTTTGCTTTTGCCTTTTAGAGTTCTTCTTCACAAAAGCCCTAACTTTCTTCTCTCAAATGATGGCTCCCAAGACTCCTCGCGGCGGTGCTGGCAAGGTACGAGGCAAAAGGAAAGAGTCTGTAGAAGCTATTGTGGCTGATGTTCCCCATCCACCGGTTGATGTTCGGCCATCGGTGGTTGGTGAGTTTCATCATCCCGTTCTTGTATCATACATACGCCGACGTGCATGGACCTTGAGTCTTGATGATGTGCTGAGGTTCGCCGACGCGCATGGGTTTAAGCCTGAAGATGCATCGCGGCACCATTGCTGACGTGCATGGGTTTAAGCCCTGAAGATGTGCCGAGGCTCTATTGCTAACGCGCATGGGTTTAAGACCTGAAGATGCGCCGAGACTCCATTGCTGGCGCACATGTGTTTAAGTCCTGAAGGTGCGCCGAGGCTCCATTGCTGACGCGCATGGGTTTAAGCCCTGAAGATGCGCCGAGGCTCCATTGCTGACGCGCATGGGTTTAAGCCCTGAAGATGCGCCGAGGCTCCTTTTTCAGATGTACTTCGTGCTTTTGATGAGAACGAGGCTTGGATTCTTTTGTTGTTTCTAACATCTTTGAATCTTTGCTAGTATCGATGACTGTCCCACTTTTGAATGAAGTGCTTCTAGACGTCGCCCTCTGCTAGATGGGCATAGACTACGATGAGGAGGTGATAAACCCTGATCAAGCTGCTATTATGCTGGATCAGCATCCCGAAAGAATGACTCAAATCCGGGAACAACCCTATGGGTTCCTCAAACGGATGATGGAGCGTGGTGTTTTGAAGTCTGCCACATCTGATAAAGTGACCTTCTTGAAGCCTGAGTTCCTGTTTGGGGACCGCCTTACTTCTACTGAAGCAAAGGTGTTGAAGGTCAAGGAAGATTTACGGTAAGGGGAGTGCACATGACTGTCCCACATAGTCTGGTTTAGGTCCAACATTTTATGTAACTAATGCTTCCTTTTTGTAGGATCCGCTAAAAAGGAGGCCCCGTACTCCAAAATCTAGTGGAAGCAGGCCAAAGGAGATGGCGGGCTCGTCTGAAGTGCGTATCCCTCCGATTATGATGTCTCCCAGGGAGGAGAGCCCGGATGATGTTGTTGTCGTGGAGATTCCAGCATCTCCAGATTATGTCAGAAGGGAAGCTGAGGATGCAGCAGCTTCCGAGATAATGAAGGCCGCAGCGGGGGCCTTAGATGCCGAGGGCCCAGCAGACACGGGGCTTCCTGGTGATGAAGTAGGGTGGAGTTCGTCGTCTTCAGATGACGTCGCTCCAGAGTTGCAAGAGTCTGTCATGGGGGCAACAGATATGGTTGGAACAGAGGAGAGGGTTGATTCCCCTCCTTGTCATGATGAGGGAAGGTCGACTGCATCATTGTCGAGCCCTACCCAGACTCAGCAACGGAAGCTGAGGTGGCTACCGATTGGGAGGTAGCGACAGACCCTGTCAATGTAGAAGGATTTGATGAGAAAACTCGTTTGGCGGTCCTGACTTCAGGGACGAGTCAGGAGACAAGTGTTGATCTCCCCGTTTTGCTAGGGGAGGTACTGGCTGCTGATAGCACGTTGGGGGCTGATGAGGTGGCCACTGACGCCGGGGGTTCTTCCGAGTTTAGGAAGGGTAAGGGTTTGATGGAACCCTCTGTTGCTCCTTCCACTTGGGGTACTATCTCGACGCCCATCTCGGCTTTTTCTGTTACTTTGGCTCCTCGGTCTAGTAGTCAAGCTCCTATTGATGAAGAACCTGTTGATACCGAGGGTCCAGCCTCGCGGATTGAGGCAGGCGGGCCTTCTTGCGATCCACCTGCTAAAGCAGCTCCTCCGACTCCTGCTATGACGTCGCAGGTGCTGGCGGATGCAGATGAATACGTGAAATTCATCATCGAGGCAGTGTATAAAATGCTGCAGAGGGGTGTATCGGCCGTGAGGGACGCTAATGGAAGTTTTGTGACGGCAAGAACTCTGGCAATGCCTTATATCAACCTGATCCATCTTCATCAGGGCCATGATCATATGGCCGACATTCTAGAGGCCTCGGTGGTTGAGTTGGACCAGCGGCTTTCCGAACTGCAAAGCATCCAGAGAAATGACCTCTCCGTCCTGATAGATGCGGAGAAGGAGAAGCTGATCGTCGAGACTGAGTCTTCTTACCAGGCCACCGTGAGTGTCTAGGAATGCGAAGTGGCTGAGACTGAAGCTGCAGTGGAGCAATTGTCTCAGTCTACGCGGGAGACGGTGGAGGCGCGAGCTGTGTTGGACACTGATATCACGGAGATTGATGCCCAGATCCGTCGCCTTGAGGACCAACGGGCCCGACTTCTATTAGACGTCGAACGTGTCCAGACTGAACACGTAGCATTCAAGAAGGAAGAGGCAGCTTTCACCCATCGAGCTCTTGCTTTGGCTCAGCAGCGATAGCAGCTGGATGAAAAGCATGAAAATGATACTTCTCCTGAGGCTATTGAAGCGATGCGTCAAGAGGCTGAACGTCGAGTCTTGGCGACTGTGGAGACTCGGGCGGCAGACTTGAGGCATCGGATTGAAGAGCTTTCAGCCAATCTTGGGGATATTTAGGGCTTGTAGTCTCTTCTCTTTGTGTATTTGCAACTCTTGCTGGGATAGTGTAATCCTTTACTCTCCCTTTTTTTAGAAAATAAAGAAGTACATAATTTTCTGTGATGTGTTCATTTTTGCTGTCATGAACTTGATGATTTATGTGGATCTATTATCTTTTGCGCACCTTGGTTTTTAGGTACAGATAATAAGTTTGAAAGAACCAACATGTTTGCTCAGAGGTAATGTTGACGTGGCAAATATGGGATTCAAAATGATAGAATCTTCCCACTCAGAGGTGTTATGGACGTGGTAGGAACGATTCTAGAGGAAACGCGGAACTACTCAGAGGTAATGTGGACGTGGAAGTTCTGCAATTAATGTACGACAACGCAGGGGTTGACTGTACGGGATGTTTACTCAGAGGTAATGTGGACGTGGTAAATATGATGGGTAGCGTAGTCTTATGGGATGTAAGATTCCGTTTTATAGGGTGTAGGGGGACAACTCAGAGGTGATGTGGACGTGGTTGCCCTTCTACTGGAGGATGCTACGGAACAGCTGGGTTCCGGAAGCGTATGATTTTGTGGAAGGGAATTGCATGTGAGCCTTGATGATTGGGTCCACAGATCCCCTTGTGGAAGTACATGTCTGGAAGATGTCAAGAGTAATACTTCTTCAGGAACTTGCCTCTGATAGGCATCATGAACAAGTCCCCATTGGATTTGGCGAGACGGTAAGCACCGTTTGAGTATACCGTCTCTATGATGAAAGGTCCTTCCCACTTGGGCTCGAACTTTCCTGGTGTTTTGTGAGTCAACACCATCGGCCTCCTGACTGCCAGAACCAGGTCGCCTACTTGAAAAGTCCTCTGCTTGACCTTTTTGTTGAAAGCCTGTGATATACGGGCTTGGTAAAGTTCGATGCGTTGTTGAGCTAGGAGACGCTTTTCGTCAAGTTCCTCCAGTTCCTGCAGACGACGATGTTGATTGTCCTCTTCT
The DNA here is from genome assembly GCA_029216955.1 of Iris pallida. Lineage (NCBI taxonomy): Eukaryota > Viridiplantae > Streptophyta > Magnoliopsida > Asparagales > Iridaceae > Iris > Iris pallida. The sequence continues at coordinate 115,000 of JANAVB010028877.1, read as the reverse complement.
GTGAGTTGGTTTGTGATTGCTACACGGAGAGAGGGTATCTGGATCTTTAGAGGCAGTACCGCTTCGCTCCCGTAGACCAAGGAGAATGGTGTGTTGCCTGTCGGTGTCCGTACCGTCGTGCGGTAGGCCCAAAGGCATTCGTTGAGCTTTTTGTCCCAGTCGTATTTGTTGGATGACACGACCTTTTTGAGTAGCCTGACGATAGTCTTGTTGAACGCCTCGGCCAATCCGTTTGCTGTCGGATTGTAGGCGGTTGATGCCATATTGTGAATGCGATTCTTGTCACAGAATCTGTTGAAAACATGGCTGATGAACTGAGGACCATTATCGTTGATGATCCTCCGGGGTACTCCGAAATGGTAGATGACATGGTGTTTGATGAAGCTGATCACCCTGGAGCTTTTTACTTCTGCCAGTGGAACTGCTTCTGCCCATTTGGAGAAGTAGTCAGGGATGGCTAGGATGAAGCGATATCCTCTCGATGAAGGAGGGGTGATTGGTCCCACAATGTCCATGCCCCAAGCTTTGAAGGGCTAGGAGGCGACTGTAGGATGTAGTGGTTCTGACGGTGTATGAATGAAGTCTGTGTGAAGCTGGCACGCATGGCACTTCTTAGCATATTCGACAGCGTCAGCGGCCATGGTTGGCCAGTAGTAGCCTATGCATCGCAGTCGGTCCTGCAACTTAGGGCCAGGTTGATGGGCCCCGCAGGTTCCATCGTGAGCTTCTCGAAGGGCTTCGGCTGCTTCTTCGTTGGACAAACATCGAAGGAGAAGTCCATCGTAGGAGCGTCGGTACAACATTTTAGTAGCCGTATCGTAGTAGAATCGAAGAGAGCGTCTCCAGACTGAGACAGCTTCTTTCGGGTCCTCTGGGAGAATTCCGTAGACAGCGAAGTCGATGAACGGGAATCTCCAGTCTCGAACATTAACACCGGCACTGGTTGACATGGCATGGGCCACTCGTGCGCACAGGTTGTTTTTAGGACAGACCAAGTCTTGACCCACCACTGTGACGTAGTGTTGAGTCCCGAGGGATGCTGCCAATGAGGCTGCGAGGCCAGCCTGGGCATCAGCCTCCAGATTTGTAGACGAGGTACGTGTTCGATGAAGAACTCGGTAAAGGCTGAAATGATGTTCAATGAAACTTCATGGTAAGGGATCAGATCTTCATGGCAAACTTCGTATTGCCCTCTGATCTGGTTTACGACGAGTTTTGAGTCGTCGTAGGCTTCCAGATGATTCACCCCCGGCTGTTACGCCAGCTGGAGTCCCATAATGAGCGCGTTGTACTCAGCAATATTGTTGGAGCACGGCTTTGAAAGGGAGTAAGCACGCTGGATGGCGAGCTGATCGGGGGAGACCAATACTACCCCCACTCCAGCGATGATTTGGCCTTTGGGACCTGTTCTTGAAGCGCCATCGAAAAACATCCGCCAGACGGAGCCTTCTTCGGTGACCTTCGATTCTTGGACCTCATCCGGGATGTCTTCATAGAGTCTTGAGGACTCTGGAATGGGGTGTGCAGCTAAGAAGTCGGCTAGAGCTTGACCCTTAACAGCTTTTTGTGGAACAAACACCATGTTGTATGGTGTTAGCAAGATCGCCCATGTGGCAAGCCAGGAGTTTAATGATCCTGGCTTCGTCATGAGGACTCTGAGCGGATTGAATCGGGAAATGACATAAATTGTCTGGCCCGAGACGTAATGACGAGTCTTCTGGACGGCAAATACCAGAGTAAAGCACTCATTTTCAACGGGGTTGTACCGGTGTTTGGCCCCGATCAGAGTTCGACTGAGGTAGTAGATTGCTTGCTCATAGCCTGTATCGCTGTTCTGAGCTAGCAGAGCGCGGAGGGAATGATCTATGGCACGGACGTAGAGGATAAATGGTTTGGCGGCGACGGGTGCCACCAGGACCGGCTGGCTTGTCAGATAAGCCTTGATGTCGTCGAAAGCCTTTTGGCACTCTTCTGTCCAGATGTAAGAGTCTCCCTTCTTCATGAGCTGAGTGAAGGGTTGACATTTGCCGAAAAGGTTTGCTATGAACCTCCGGATGTATGCCAGACGCACTTGTAGGCCTCGAAGTTCTCGAAGGTTCTTCGGAGGGTCCATATCGAGGATGGCTTTGGTCTTCTCGGGATCGACATGAATGCCTTTTACCGTGATGATGAAGCCTAGGAACTTTCCGCTAGAAACTCCAAGGAAAGATTTAGCGGGGTTCATCTTGAGCTGATGCGCCCGCATGAGATCAAAGACTGTCTTGAGGTCTTGTAGGTGATCTCCTTTAAGACGGCTCTTGACTGCGATGTCGTCAACATAGCATTCGACTGTCTTGCAAAGATGCTGACGGAAAATGGTGCTCATAGCTCGTTGGTATGTCGCACCGGCGTTCCTCAAGCCGAAGGGCATCACTGTGTAGCAGAAAATGCCCTTTGGAGTCCTGAATGACGTGTGTTTTGCGTCATCGGGGAACATCTTGATCTGGTTGTAACCCGAATACCCGTACATGAAAGACATGCGCTCGAAGCCACATGTATTGTCGATCATCACGTCGGTGATTGGAAGCGAGAATTTGTTCTTCGGGCAAGCAGAGTTGAGGTCCCTGAAGTCGATATAAACTCGTATCTTCCTATTTTTCTTGGTGACGGAGACTTCGTTGGCTACCCAATCTGGGTATTGTTCTTCACGGATGAAGCCACTGGTCAGGAGCTTATCCACCTCCTGATCGATGGCGTTCATGATGTCCGGACGAAAGCGTCGATGTTGTTGTTTGATAGGCTTGGCATCAGGTAAGATGTTCAACATATGCATCACGATCTGGGGGTCAAGTCCCGGCATATCTTCATAGCTCTAGGCGAAGACGTCGATATACTCCTTAGCCAGCTGGATTAAAGATTCTCGGTCTTCTCCTTTTAGGCTTTTGCTGACGAAGATGGGTTTGAAAGAAGATCCATCCCCAAGGTCCATCTGCTCGACCTCGTCTTCGGTGGGAGGTTCACGTAGTTCAAAATGAGACTCCCACTGTTCTCCCAGGCGTTGAGCCCAAGGTTCTTCTTAAAAGAATTCTGGCATTTGGCCTTCATCTTCTTGAGGTTGTGCTGATGTCATGTTGGCTGACAGTACTTTCTTGAAGACTGATCTGATGCTGGTATCGGAATCCCAAGTCGATGCTTCGGACGAGTGAGAATGCTTTACCTCTTCTGCGTCTGAACTCTCTGGAGTTGACGGTGGCGTGACATAGCCTACCCCCCGTCGAGTTTTGTTGTAGTAGTCCTGCGGCTTTCCTTTAGGTGTCGGAAGCCGGAGGGGGAGACGTCGACCCTTACCGTAGTTCAGGCCTTTGTCGCTTTTTAGGTCGTAACCCATCTTTTGGATGTGGTACTTTGCCTTGTCCGTGTACCGATAGACTTGTATTCTGCCGGTATCTGGTTCTGGCTCGAGTGGCGGGAGGTCTTGATGACGCTCAACTTTGCCGAAGATAATGGGTTCTTCGTCTCCATTCTGTGGCGGGACTATGTAACAGACCCCTTGGGACGGGACTACTCGATTTACATGATGGGCGGTCGTTATTTGTGTTTGCAACGACCGTAGATCGTTATCTAATGTATACATGGCATTCCAATGTGGAAGACTAGAATAATTAAAAGACACTCTGTTATTGATGAAATATGAGATTTTATCCCGCGAGATTATATTGTCCAGAGATGGGGCATCTACATCAGCAGAGATATATTCCTCTAGCTCTTCATCCGTGAGTACTGGAGTAGGATTGAGAGAATCCACCACAGCATTGACTTGGAGTCCGAGAGGACTATGCGGGCCTTTTTCTGGCAGCTTGGATGGCAGCGGCTTGTCTTTAAGACACACCGTCAGAGGTGCCTCCACTGTGCCTCCGGTGATTGGCGCCTTCCCCTGTAGTTTCGCCACAAGGGGAGCCGATGTTTGAGGCAGCTTTCCTTTGAGCCGTATCTTCAGGGGAGCTTCAGGAACAGCTGGTGCTTTCCCGAGCAGCTTAATGGTCATGGGAGGCAACTTCTGAGGCGGTTTGCCTTTGAGTCAGATCTTCAAAGGAGCGTCGGAGATGACCTCTGGCTCCATGTTCGGCTCTGCTGTCGTTTATGCTTCGTCATCAACATCATTGGTTTCCTCCTCGTCAGGTGACTTGTACAAGTCAGAATCCGTGAAGTAGGCTTCAATCCCTTTGAAAGGGTCGATGTCCGCGAACTCCGTCCGGATGACGTTGTTGGTGGACACGTACTTCATACATTGGTGGAGCGTGGATGGCACCAACATGTACTCATACAGCCATGGGCGACCCAACAGCAGGTTGTAGTTGACTTCGGCGTCCACGACATAACAAGTGACCTCGGTTCTGAGGTTACCGATATGGCACTTTAGTCGTATTTTGCCTAGCGGCTCGCTTTTACTGGCGTTGAAGCCGCTGATAGTTGTATTGGAAGGCGCCAACCGGTACATTGGGATCCCCAGTGTTGAGAGCAGCATCTTCGGGATGATGCTGAGGGAAGACCCCGGATCGATCTGAACTCGCTTCACCTTGACTGAACCGATATACCCTGTATAATACAGCGGCCAGTTGTGTCGGCTGGGCTTGAGCAACATGTCCTGTTGGGTGATGGTTATATTGGGGATAACCTCATCCGCACAGTGGCAGTACGTGCATACAGTCGGGAGATCTTCAGGCTGCTTGACCTGACTGAGAAAGGATTCAGCATCCTTCGGAGCTTCACAGAGAGGTTCTCGGGAGTCTTTGGAAAGATGAAGGAGCTCAAACAGAGATAGGCGGACGGGAGTACTGGCCAGTTGTGCCAGTATGTCGAAGTTGTGGGGCTTGGCTAACCCTGAAGCATTATCCTTTCGCAGAGGCCTATCGAAGCGGGCCTCTATCTGCATCTGTTTATTGGCTGCTGGGGGCTTAGACGGGCCCTCCTCCTGGACAGCAGGGACGGTGCAAGGAGGCACCATCTCGCCGACAGCTTCGTCGGATTGGGCATTCTGTTACGAACACGTCTGTACAGGAAGTGCCTCTTCTACTGAAGAAGAGACCATGCGGCAAGACTTGATCTTCCTGCCTTTGGATTTGGAGGTAGGGCGTACCTCCAGTTGAGTCACCTCGGAGACAAGATCAGGGTGAACCCAGAGGATCTCTCCCCGAGATGTGGTGAGTGGGATGAGTCCACTCATATTGTCACGAGTAGGTGGTAATTAAGTTAACCACCTCCATTGTCGCCTTAGGGATGGGGACGATGCCATCTTGTGTTGTAGTCGGCGGCAGGGTGCCGAACTGGAGTGAAACCAGGTTGGCTGACACCGTCTTCTCCTCGTAGTCGACGGAGATCACATCCGCGTTGATCATGCGTTAGATGTAATTCTTGAGCACATAGCAGTCCTTGGTTGGGTGTCCGACAAACCGATGGTAGTGACAGTATCTCGGATTGTCTACTTTCCCAACCTTGTCGGGACGCTTCGGGTCCGGCAGCTTGATCTTGTCACCCTACTTCAGTATCTCAAAGAGTTGCAGGGTGTCTTCGTCGTTGAACGAGTAAACCTCCTTTGGCCTTGGTGCAGGTGGAGGCTTCTGAGTAGGTGCTGACGTACCTTTTGAGGCATTGACAGTCAACGCCTGTTTCCCCTTCATGTCTCGTCCGGGGTTGTTGGCTGCAGGCCGTTTTCCCTTGTCCTCAAAGGCAGAGAAACTGACTCCCAGAAGACGAGCATTGGCCGCCTTCTTTTTCGCGGCTTCTGCTTCAATGATCAAGGAGCTCCAGTCGGAAGGAGGAGTAGAGTTGAGCCAGAGTTTGACTGTAGGCAGCATGTTCATGCTGCAGGAGGAGAGGAGCACATGTTATGGTATGCCCGGGGGCAGTCTGAAGCAGGCCTGACGGAAACGTTCGATGAATACTCGAACCGTTTCCTTTTCCTTCTGGCGTATCTCTATAAGGGACGCCATTGTCATGTCCTTTCTGCCGTCGTAGAAACGGTCGAGGAAAAGGCGCGTCAGGTCGTCGAAGGAGGATATGGAATTGTCGGAGAGGCTGTAGTACTAGTCGTACGCCACTCCCTTGAGTGCTCCGACAAATATGCTGGTGAGTAGCGCATCCTCCTTCGGAAGATGTCCCGTCTCAGACTGGAAGTACGTCAGATAGCGACGAGGAGAGTCCTTCCCGTCGTATGGCGTTAGTGTTTGTGGTTTATACCTAGGAGGATAAATTACTTTGTTCCACTTGAGGGGATAAGGCTGGGGAATCCCCATCTTTTGGCGCTTCTCTTGTCTCGTCTTGGACTCAAAGCGCTCGCGCAAGTCCCTGATCATCTCGACCACGTCTTCCGTGGAGCTGGGAGTCGGGGAAGGTGGTACCACCTGAAGTTGAGTATTTGAGGGCTCCGATGTCCGAGGTGCTTCTCGGCGATCCGTATCCAAGGATACCTGTTGAAGGGGTATACTTGATTCTCCATTGGCCCCTGGGTCTGAACCGGTAGAAGGTGTCTTGGCCAAAGCTGACAGTATCTCAAACACTGCTTGAGTCAGTGTTTGTATGGAGACAGAGAGGGTTTTGAGTCCTCCCTCTAATGTGTCCATGCGGTGGACGAGGTCCGGTGGCGGTGCATCAGACTCGAAATCACCCCCATCCATGTATACTGTCTTGACACGGCTGGAAGTGGATGGATCGGTTGATGCTTCGCTCTCGGCTTCACTCTCTTGTAGGGGAGTTGCCTCTCCTGGAGCTTCGTCCTGGCCACCCCCGGCTATGTTCGGGAGAACATTCTCGACGGGAGGATCTGTAAGGGCCTGATTACCCTTGGTTCCGTCTTGAAGGACTTCTTCGTCGACGAGACTCGGATCCGTGGGGGCTAGACTACCCCCGGCTATGTTTTGGGGGACACCCTCGTTTTGAAGGACAGGGGCTAGATGACCCTCAGCCATGTCCGACAAGCTGACTTCGAGAAGATCAGCCTCAGTTGTGCTTTGGAAGACAGCTTCGTCTTCGGAAGGAGGCTCGAGAAGGGTCTGACTACCCCCAGTTTCCTCCAAGATCTTCTTTCTCCCCCGAGTGCCTTGAAACACTCCGGAGGACGAGACACTCACCTTAGTTTTCCTCGGCTGGCTCTTGGACGAGGACGAGGAGTTGCCAGTCTGTCACGCCCCAGAACCAGAATACTGGAGAGCGGGGGCAGACATAGCCAGCTACGTATATTGAAATAGAATACATCTCAACTATATGGTCACGGCTGTCTAGATATGAGGATTTACTACAAGCCAACAGTCTCTTAAGGTCAAGCCTATTGTCTCAATCTCAAGCAAATAATATAATTACAAGATGTATGATCATTAAATATACAATAAAAGGCGTCCCAAATATTACATATCAGCTGATCATGAAGCTAGTCGTACAAAATGTTAGGACTAGCAAGAGTTTAAGTCATACATGATCAACCCTAGGATTTGGTAATCATGTTTACAGCCCGTTGGCAGACAGTAAGTAAAAGTGCATCGGGCTAACAGGTGCTCGTCGGCTAAACGCCTCAAAAGAATAACTTTACAATAGAGTGAGCAAAACAAAATAGAAAAACCCACTCTTGGCCCGGGTTCCGTCTAGTTGTCACCATTGGGCTGGAAGCTTGGTAGATCCTCGGGAGCTGCTCCGAAATCTGGCCACACAAAACCAGCTGGGTCAACCCCAGAAAGAGCAAGTGCCACAAGGGGGCCACGAAATAAGAACAAAAGCCAGCATTAACACAAGAAGATATAATATTAAAACTAAAATTACGAAAACATGTCAGGATGATATACGGCGAGATAACCATGGAACTATTCCGATAGCCAGGTTACAACCCGTAAACCAAACAAGGACCGGGGTTGTAACCCTTCATCTGAACAGAGATTGGTTTCCCCCCATTTATCGGCAAGTTAAATAATGCAAGGAATCAAAATAGGGAGCAATCTTGCATGAGATCAAGACATAGCTAGACTGGTTATACCTCATTCAATCAATCACGGCCAAGCAGAACCTACGGCTTGCTACTTTAACTAACTAGGGTTATCACAGGCCTAATTACTAACAAGATGCAGTGAGATTGTTCCACAGCCACAAGCCCTGCAGACCATCCAGGCTACCCAGGACGAAAGATTAGGGTTGAATTCAGGTGGGTATATCGCCCAGGAGACAAATGTACCCTTAGGTGACTTAGAAGGTGCAACACTCGACGGTGCGCTGGAAATGTGCCCTACTCGACGGCAGGCTACAGATCCCAAGAGCGCCCAAGTAACGGGATTGCCTGTAGCTGTGTCATCTCTTCATGACTACTGTGTTATTCTAGTTATTAACCTTAATCCATTTTAGTAGGTACTCCTGATCGTGGTACTCAGGAGACCCATCCTAGACATGATGCAAGACAGGACAATGGATTTAACAAGCAAGCAAGAAGAACCACCCACGGTGTCAAGGCAGGTCAAGTTAAATTATCAAGATAAATCATGTCAGGGTACTTGTCAGGAGTGCGCCACGATGGGCCACTATCATGTCAGGTTGGTCATGTCAGGAGTGTACCACTACGGGTCACTGTCGTGTTATGCTAGTGCCTTGCCATACCAAGTCATGTACAATGGTCATTCCAAACATATTAAATAAAGTCAAGTTCATGACAAAAGGCGTAAGGATATAAAATGGGCGTAAAATATCTAATAAAATATCAATATACAGGGTCATAGAAAAGCCAAGCTTAAAGAAATAAAACCAAAACTCCAAGGGTCAAGGGTTAAACAAGGGGTCCGGGCAGCAGCGTATGAAAAGTCACGCACGCAGAAAGAGCCGCGTACGTGAAAGTCACGCGCGCTACAGAGCAGTGTGCGTAAAAAGTCACGCACGCTCAAGGAGCAGTGTGCGTAAAAAGTCACGCACGCTCAGGGGAAACAGCTGCGTGAAAATCACGCACGCTCAGGGAGCAGTGTGTGAAAGTCACGCACGCTCAAGGGAGCAGCTGCGTAAAAAGTCACGCACGCCCAAGGGAGCAGCTGCGTGAAAAGTCACGCACGCTCAAGGGAGCAGCTGCGTGAAAAGTCACGCACGCTCAAGGGAGCAGCTGCGTGAAAAGTCACGCACGCTCAAGGGAGCAGCTGCGTGAAAAATCACGCACGCTCAAGGAGACACGCTTCCAACAGAAAGCGCACTCAAGCCTGCGTACGCAGCGCTAAAGAGCGCGCGTAGCTCAGTGTGCATAGCTAAACAGCTCTGCACACTGCTCACTGTCTTCTCCAAACAGCAAGAATACCAAGGCAGAACCCAAAACTTCAAAAGTTCTTAACTTGGCCATCCGAACTCCAAATCCGGATTTCCAAGGCTCCAACTGGAGTGAAACTGAAAATTCTTCCACATGGAAACATCAGAACTCAAAGAAAACCAACCAAAGTGGATCAAAATATGTAAAATCCAAAAATAGCAATAACTTAGATCTACATCAACAGAGACTCCAAATCATAAAAACCCAAGAACTAATGTTGATCTCCATGTCCTAAACTAGCAAATAGACCAAGAAAAGAGGGTCCTCATGTAGTGGCAAGATGCACTTGCCTAATGGTTGAGGAGTTGTGTGGAGGAAGAAGAAGAAGAAGAAGAAGAAGGAAATTAATGGTGTTTATGAAGAGAGAGAGAGTGGTAGGTGGAGTTATAAAGAGGGGAGTTGTGGTGGGGATGAGGGGTAGCATAGGGCTAGGGTGTTCCAACACATAAAACCGAACCAAACCGAACCATCCCCAATAAAACCGAGCCAAGCCAAAAACCCAAATACGAGAAATACCGAAATTCCACAAGCTGAGAAAAATAAAAATACATGCCAAAATCCAGATACGAGTAAAAATACGAAATACAGGAAAATACGAGAAATACGGGAAATGAGGGTGACAACTCTACCCACCTTAAAAGAATTCCGTCCTCAGAATTTAATCAAAGAGCTAGAGATTGCCACGACAAGCTACACTAAGCACAAGCAAGTTACACTAAGCAGTCCAATCATACAATCATACAATGCAAGCAAGTAAGGGAAAATGTAAGGTACAAGAAAGACATTATACCTCACGAGTCAAACAGGTAGGGATATCGCGATCGGATGTCGTCCTCACGCTCCCACGTTGACTCACCAAGAGAGTGATGACCCCAAGCAACACGGACTAATTTAATAGTCTTGTTCTTGAGTATCTTTTCCCTCCGGTCCAAAATAGACACGGGCCTCTCCTCATACGAAAGGTTGGTACCAACAACCAATTCCGAATGGTCTAGGATGTGGCTCGGGTCCGAAATATACCGTCATAATTGGGACACATGGAATACATCGTGTACCTCACTTAGCGACGGCGGAAGAGCGAGACGATAGGATACATCTCCTACTCGCTCTAGAATATCGAACGGCCCTATATACCTAGGACTAAGCTTTCCCCGCACGCCGAAGCGAATGACGCCGCGGTTAGGCGAGATCCTAAGGAATACATGGTCGCCGATAGCAAATTCTAAGGGATGCCGATGAGCATCGGCCCAATGGCGCTGGCGGTCCTGGGCAACTCGGAGGTGATCTCTGACCTTCATGACCACTTCAATCGTCTAGGAAATCAATTCAGGTTCGAGCATCTGCCTCTCTCCGACATCGTCCCATGCTAGCGGGGATCTGCACTTCCTGCCATAAAGAGCCTCGAAGGGTGCCATCTGGATACTGGCCTGATAACTGTTGTTGTATGAGAATTCCACCAGGTGCAGATGATTCTCCCATGAACCACCGAAGTTAAGGGTACAGGATCTCAGCATATCCTCAAGAGTCTGGATTGTGCGCTCTGATTGACCATCTGTCTGCGGGTGATAAGCTGAGCTGAACTGGAGACGAGTCCCCAAACTCTTCTGCAAGTTGTGCCAAAAGTGTGATATGAATCTTGAATCCCTGTCTGAGGTGATGCTGACTGGCACACCATGAAGCCTGACGATCTGCCTGAGATACATCTCTGCTAACTGCGCCGTCGACTGCCCAACTCTGAATGGGAGAAAGTGCGCCACCTTGGTAAGCCTTTCTACAATTACCCAAATAGCATCTCTGCCGGCCGGAGATCTGGGCAATCCGGTCACGAAATCCATGGTTATATGTTTCCATTTCCATCCTGGGATCGGTAAGGGTTGAAGAAGTCCAGCGGGCCTCTGATGTTCAGCTTTAACCTGTTGGCAAACCAAACACCGAGAGACAAACCGGGCTATCTCCCTCTTCATGTCATTCCACCAGAAATGCTGACGAATATCACGGTACATCTTTGTACCACCCGGATGAATAGAATACTGCGAACTGTGGGCTTCTGCCATGACTTCCTGTCTGATATCTCCACTGGGTATGCAAAGACGAGTGCCGTGCCGAAGTGTACCGTCTTCATGGATACATAACTCTGGCCTTCTTCCTGCTTCACACTCTGCTCTAAGTCGCTGGATCTTGGGATCTGTTGACTGCGCCACCCGGATTCTCTCGACTATGCTGGACTGAAGCTGTAGGCTGGCCATCAATGCTATGCTGGTTGGAAGAACCACTTCAATTCCCATCTTCTGAAGGTCTGCCAATAATTCTGGTTGCGCCGTCAGGAAATAAACTCCGGCTCTCCCGCTCAATGCATCTGCTACAACGTTGGCCTTCCCGGGACGATACTGCAAATCCACATCATAATCCACCAATAACTCAAGCCATCTTCTCTGCCGCATATTAAGGTCCTTCTGGGTGAAAACATACTTCAGGCTCTTATGATCAGTAAAGATCTCCACTCTATCTCCGTACAAGTAGTGCCTCCACAACTTCAAAGCAAACACTACCGCCGCCAATTCCAAGTCGTGGGTCGGGTAATTCTTCTCATGATCACGAAGTTGACGTGACGCATAAGATATTACCTTCCCATGCTGCATCAAGACACACCCCAATCCTCTGCCTGAAGCGTCGCAATAAACTGTGAATCCTCCGGTCCCATCTGGAAGGGTGAGAATAGGAGCCGTTATCAAACCTCGCTTTAACTTCTCAAATGATTCCTGACACTCTGCTGTCCAAACAAACGGCACATCTTTGCGGGTCAACTGGGTCATCGGTGCTGAAATCCTTGCGAAATCTGAAACGAACCGCCGATAGTAGCCGGCCAATCCAAGAAAACTGCGAACCTCTGCCACTGAGCTGGGTACCGGCCATGACTCGATAGCCACAATCTTCTGGGGATCCACTTCCACTCCTCCTCGGGTAATGATGTGACCCAAGTACGAAATGCGATCGAGCCATAACTCGCATTTACTGAACTTGGCGTACAACTGATGCTCCCTAAGCGTCTGAAGGACGACTCTGAGATGCTGCTCATCCTCTGCTTCACTCTTGCTCTAGACCAGGATATCATCTAGGAATACGATCACAAATTGGTCCAAGTAAGACATGAAAATACGATTCATGAGGTCCATGAATACTGCCGGCGCATTGGTCGCTCCAAAGGGCATAACAAGGAACTCCCAATGTCCATACCTCGATCTGAATGCTGTCTTCGGGATGTCCTGCTCTCTAACTCTGATCTGGTGGTATCCTGACCGTAAGTCGATCTTCGAAAACACTGAAGCCCCTCTAAGCTGATCAAACAAGTCATCTATCCTCGGAAGAGGGTATCTGTTCTTGATTGTCACTGAATTCAAGGTACGATAATCAACACATAGCCTGGACGTACCATCCTTCTTTTTCACAAGATGCATCGGGGCTCCCCAAGGTGATCCACTCGCACGGATGAATCCCTTGGTCCTCAGTTCTTCAATCATCTTGTACATAATCTCCAACTCTGAAGGCGCCATCCTGTAGACTCGTTCTGATACTGGTGCTGTCCCAGAAATCAAGTCTATAGTAAACTCAATCTCCCGCTCTGGCGGCATCTCTGGAAGCTCCTCTGGGAAGACATCTGGAAACTCCTCAACTATCTGGGGTAACTGTACTGCTGCTACTGCCATCCGCAATGCTGGGGAAGATGGCTCCACTGCGCCTCTAAAAAACGAAAACTCTGGCTCGCCGGGGATACTAAAGACAACTCTGCCAATATGGCAGTCTATCCTAGCATACTGGTTCCTCAACCAATCCATGCCAAGGACTACATCATAGTCTGCCATAGGAAACTCTATGAATCTAGCGGGGAACTCCCTACCGCTAATTACGATCCGACACGAGGAAAACACTCGATCTACTTCCATAAGACCATTACCAGTAAGTATATTGAGCCTCACTGATAATGACTCGGGCTCCAATCCTATCCCTGTCGCGAATCGTGCAGACATGAATGAATGCGATGCACCAGAATCAAATAATACCGAAGCTGGAAAGGAGTTGACGAGAATAGTACCTGCCACAACCTCATCTGGTGCAACTTCTTTTTCTATAGCCATCATCATGGCCTGACCTTGTCCTCTGGCTGCTGGTCCCCTCTGCTGGAAACCTCTCTGCCTATTCTGGGTCTGCGCTTGGGCTTGTGCATACTGCTGGGGGTGCTGCTGCTGGAATGCCTGAGACTGAGGCGGCAAGGGCCTCGGGTACTACTGCTGCTGAACTGGTGCTGGGGCCGGTCCTCTCACCGAAGAGCTAGAAGGGTTGGATGCTGATGAACCACCCCTATTTGGGCAAGCCCCTATCCTATGATCTGCTGCTCCACAGGCCAGGCACAATCCCTGTGCCCTGCGGCAGTCTGCCACCACATGCCCTGGCTTCCCACAATGAGAACATCCCATCGCAAAAGTCTGCTTCTGCTTCTGTTGCTGCGGGTACGTCGGGGTCGAATGCTGAACCGACGTTACGGAGGCCGCCCGCCTCGGAGTTCCAATGGTTAATCCCCTAGCTGCCGGGGCTGGAGCTGATGATTGGTGCATCTGACTGTGGGACCGCTTCCTACTTCCGGTCCTATCTACGATCCTCTGGAAGGTGTACTCATGTCTCCTAGCTGCTCTCAAGACTGCATCGAACGTCTGGTGCTCAAACTGCTCAACCGCCAACAAGATCTCCAAATGCAGTCCCTGCTGGAATCGCTGGGCCCTATCAAACTCGGTCGCCACCAAGGTGGGGGCAAACCTACTGAGTCTAGAAAACTTCGATGCATAACTGTCGACTGATCTGCCTCCTTGCTTCAAGTTGGTAAATCTGGTCTGCAGGTCGTACCGAGCCACAGCATCAAAGTACTTCGCCTGGAATCTCTCTCTAAATACTGCCCAAGCAATGGGTGCCACTAATCCCATAGCCTGCGTCGCCCACCAACTGTGAGCCAAGTCCAACAACTGCAGGCGTACCACCGCCGCCTTCTCATTCTCGGGTATTCTAGCTGCTTCCAGAACCACCTCGGTATCCTGAAGCCATGCATCCGCGGCAATCGCATCCTCGGTGCCGTCGAAGAAAGGAGGGTTCAATCGCTTGAAACTGTTGGCCGCCTGATTCCCTGGATGACCGCCTCTGGTCAAGGCATCTTGAACTGTCTGGTACAGGGCGTCGCTTCGACGATCCTGGAAAGCTATCAAGGTTCTGATGAGGCCTACTAAGGTACCATCATCTGGCTCTGCGGGCTGGACGGGCCGAACTGGTGACTCCCCTCCAGTAGGCACAACTCTGGAGGCTACCCCGGAATGCTGGGCTTGATCTCCAGGTTGCTGCTGATCCGCGGGATGTGCTCCACCTCGTCGATCGGTAGGACCAGGTACAGTGCCGCTGAAGAAGACGACACAGGGAACAATAAGGAAAGGACCAGGACAGATCAATGATATAAGCACAGGATCAGGGCAAGAATCCAGGGATTCAGAAGATACGAACAGAGATCAAGGACGAGTACCGATTGAGACATCTATCTGGTAAACCCTCACATTTCTTGATTGACAAGACCTGCATGGGCCACCACTTAAACCATGTCACGCCCCAGAACCAGAATACTGGAGAGCGGGGGCAGATATAGCCAGCTACGTATATTGAAATAGAATACATCTCAACTATACGGTCACGACTGTCTAGATATGAGGGTTTACTACAAGCCAACAGTCTCTTAAGGTCAAGCCTATTGTCTCAATCTCAAGCAAATAATATAATTACAAGATGTATGATCATTAAATATACAATAAAAGGCGTCCCAAATATTATATATCAGCTGATCATGAAGCTAGTCGTACAAAATGTTAGGACTAGCAAGAGTTTAAGTCATACATGATCAACCCTAGTATTTATTAATCATGTTTACAGCCCGTAGGTAGACAGTAAGTAAAAGTGCATCGAGCTAACAGGTGCTCGTCGGCTAAACGCCTCAAAAGAATAACTTTATAATAGAGTGAGCGAAACAAAATAGAAAAACCCACTCTTGGCCCGGGTTCCGTCTAGTTGTCACCATTGGGCTGGAAGCTTGGTAGATCCTCGGGAGCTGCTCCGAAATCTGGCCACACAAAACCAGCTGGGTCAACCCCAGAAAGAGCAAGTGCCACAAGGGGGCCACGAAATAAGAACAAAAGCCAGCATTAACACAAGAAGATATAATATTAAAACTAAAATTACGAAAACATGTCAGGATGATATACGGCGAGATAACCATGGAACTATTCTGATAGCCAGGTTACAACCCGTAAACCAAACAAGGACCGGGGTTGTAACCCTTCATCTGAACAGAGCTTGGTTTCCCACAATTTATCGGCAAGTTAAATAATGCAAGGAATCAAAATAGGGAGCAATCTTGCATGAGATCAAGACATAGCTAGACTGGTTATACCTCATTCAATCAATCACGGCCAAGCAGAACCTACGGCTTGCTACTTTAACTAACTAGGGTTATCACAGGCCTAATTACTAACAAGATGCAGTGAGATTGTTCCACAGCCACAAGCCCTGCAGACCATCCAGGCTACCTAGGACGAAAGATTAGGGTTGAATTCAGGTGGGTACAGGAGACAAATGTACCCTTAGGTGACTTAGAGGGTGCAACACTCGACGGTGCGCTGGAAATGTGCCCTACTCGATGGCAGGCTACAGATCCCAAGAGCGCCCAGGTAACGGGATTGCCTGTAGCTGTGTCATCTCTTCATGACTACTGTGTTATTCTAGTTATTAACCTTAATCCATTTTAGTAGGTACTCCTGATCGTGGTACTCAGGAGACCCATCCTAGACATGATGCAAGACAGGACAATGGATTTAACAAGCAAGCAAGAAGAACCACCCACGGTGTCAAGACAGGTCAAGTTAAATTATCAATCATGTCAGGGTACTTGTCAGGAGTGCGCCATGATGGGCCACTATCATATCAGGTTGGTCATGTCAGGAGTGTACCACTACGGGTCACTGTCGTGTTATGCTAGTGCCTTGCCATACCAAGTCATGTACAATGGTCATTCCAAACATATTAAATAAAGTCAAGTTCATGACAAAAGGCGTAAGAATATAAAATGGGCGTAAAATATCTAATAAAATATCAATATACAGGGTCATAGAAAAGCCAAGCTTAAAGAAATAAAACCAAAACTCCAAGGGTCAAGGGTTAAACAAGGGGTCAGGGCAGCAGCGTATGAAAAGTCACGCACGCAGAAAGAGCCGCGTACGTGAAAGTCACGCGCGCTACAGAGCAGTGTGCGTAAAAAGTCACGCACGCTCAAGGAGCAGTGTGCGTGAAAAGTCACGCACGCTCAGGGGAAACAGCTGCGTGAAAATCACGCACGCTCAGGGAGCAGTGTGTGAAAGTCACGCACGCTCAAGGGAGCAGCTGCGTGAAAAGTCACGCACGCTCAAGGGAGCAGCTGCGTGAAAAGTCATGCACGCTCAAGGGAGCAGCTGCGTGAAAAGTCACGCACGCTCAAGGAAGCAGCTGCGTGAAAAGTCACGCACGCTCAAGGGAGCAGCTGCGTGAAAAATCACGCACGCTCAAGGAGACACGCTTCCAACAGAAAGCGCACTCAAGCCTGCGTACGCAGCGCTAAAGAGCGCGCGTAGCTCAGTGTGCGTAGCTAAACAACTCTGCACACTGCTCACTGTCTTCTCCAAACAGCAAGAATACCAAGGCAGAACCCAAAACTTCAAAAGTTCATAACTTGGCCATCCGAACTCCAAATCCGGATTTCCAAGGCTCCAACTGGAGTGAAACTGAAAATTCTTCCACATGGAAACATCAGAACTCAAGGAAAACCAACCAAAGTGGATCAAAATATGTAAAATCCAAAAATAGCAATAACTTAGATCTACATCAACAGAGACTCCAAATCATAAAAACCCAAGAACTAATGTTGATCTCCATGTCCTAAACTAGCAAATAGACCAAGAAAAGAGGGTCCTCATGTAGTGGCAAGATGCACTTGCCTAATGGTTGGGGAGTTGTGTGGAGGAAGAAGAAGAAGAAGAAGAAGGAAATTAATGGTATTTATGAAGAGAGAGAGAGTAGTAGGTGGAGTTATAAAGAGGGGAGTTGTGGTGGGGATGAGGGGTAGCATAGGGCTAGGGTGTTCCAACACATAAAACCGAACCAAACCGAACCATCCCCAATAAAACCGAGCCAAGCCAAAAACCCAAATACGAGAAATACCGAAATTCCACAAGCTGAAAAAAATAAAAATACATGCCAAAATCCAGATACGAGTAAAAATACGAAATACAGGAAAATACGAGAAATACGGGAAATGAGGGTGACACAGTCGTCTTTCGGACTGACGAGGAGTTAGAGATCTGTAACGCCCCAGTCCCAAAATACGTAGGACTAGGTACATCGATATGCCAGCTGTATTCATACGAAGTACACTCCAATATATGGAAACTTTGTATGAATACATAAGCTGTCAAATGCAGTAGAACCATAATAACTAAATCTCATCCAATAGATAAATAAATGATATAAAAACAACTTTGAAATTTTTATGTATATAATCGTCGGGCGGAGACAAAGTCCACTACCAACTATCTCAAATAAAATATACAAGAAGTGATCGAGAAAATATCGAGATGAACCAAGCGCAACCATCTTCGAAAGAATGGAGAAGATCACGGCCCTGGCTAGAACACCTGTAAAACCACAGAAGCACACACCTGGAGAGATAACCAGGTCCTCAGAGGGACGTAACAAGATACAAAAAGAACATGCCATAATAAACTGAATATATAATATGTCACGACCCGAAATAAGTGACAAGACGACAGTAAGGTAATCTAACCATACTACAGTGTTTATGCAGTTAAGAACAAACCTCCAACGCATGGGCACTCTGGCTCAGTAGCAGTAATCTCAGGTATGGCCCATCAGGATACCAGGGACCTCAAAGTATAACATTCATCGAATGTCAGAGGCCAGCAGTAAATCAGTATCAGGATCCAGGACCGTATCTCCCGCAGAGATAACCGGCAATAGGGAAGTGCATACTTGGCCCATACGTCAAGGAACTATTCTTCCCACCCAATGCCTAACAGAGCCACATCTATGTCTCACATACCTCTACTAACTGCTAAGTCTCCTAACATGCCTCTATTAGCAGTTAGCCCTATCGCATGCGCATGGGGGATCAGTCCACACACAAGAACCACTACATGCTACTCATCACACACATCCTCGTGGTACAACTGTGTCAAGGTATATGCAATACACTACAGACGGTAGTCCCTTAACTCTAGGTTCACATGCAATCAAAGGATAATAACAAAGTAAATTAATAATCACTGAACATGCAGTAAATCAGGAACTGTAAGAACCAGAAATAAAGAACATTGATATATAATATAAATGCAGACTGAATATAAACAGTTTAATGGCAAGGTATCTTGCCTGTGGTGCGAGAAGGGCAAATCCAAGAGTAGCAAGTGTCAGCACCAAAACTCACAAATCACAGATGACTCCAGACACTAAAACAAACATCAAAAATAATCTTGGTGAAGAAGATATACCTAGGAAACGCCTGTCCAAAAGTCAAATTCTGGAACAGGGGCAAAATCATAATTTTGGGTTAAAACGATGTCCGCCGTTGGACCCGCCTTGCACCGAAATACGTGCCAGAGCCTACGGTCTCTAAAGTCATCAAACTACATGTCTACAGATTTGTTTTAACGAGACGAACCCAACGGTATGTCCAATTTTGGATTCCGGTGGGCTGTGCACAAAATCACCCGTTGAGTGGGATTATGGGCCCGCCAAAATAGCGTCCCGATCAACGGTCTCAGAATCGGACCAAACTTGGCTCACAGGACCAGAAAAATATTTTGAGTCCAATGGCGCAAGTTTCGTCGTGATTTGATGAGTGTGCACAAAATAAATGGGAAAATCTGAAAAGCCCGATACGGGAAAATTTGACGGATACGGGTCAAATTCGTCGCGCACACGTAACCAATTTGAATCCCGTCAATTCTCGCACGTCCACAAATTCGATACGAACCTTTCGGTACTTTCGGTTTGCGACGGGGTCGCCCGGTTTGTCGGGACGTACCTCGTACGGGGTTTTTAAGGTTTTATAAAAAAACTAGTTTTTCGAGATTTTTAATTTAATTAAAACTAAAATTTATTGCTGAAATAAATAAAACTATTTGAAGGGGATGATAGAGGGTCATGGGGACTTTCTACACGAATTTACGGATCTAAAAACGGAATTAAAATGAGGGAGATATTGGTCGGGGAAGTGGGATACCTTAAAGTGGGAATTTGTTGTTTGTTGTTATTTTGACGACCGGGAGGCGGGACTGCTGTCGCTCCGGCGAGGTTGCACGCACACCAAGGAGAGGTACAAAGACAGAGGTGAGAGGAGGAAGGAAAGAGAGGAAGGAGGTGGAAGAAAATTTGGAGGAAGAAAATTAGGATTTTTCAATATATATAAATATATACATACATATATATGGAGAGAGGGGGGGTCGGCCTCAAGGCTACTGCTGGGTTCCCCTTGTGGTGGGGCGCATGTTGCTATATGCTGCTGTTGCTTTTCCTTCACATTTGGTAAGGTGGTCGGCCAGGTGGTGGGGCCGACCACCCAATACTTTTTTTTTCTCTTAACTAATCTCATTCTTATCCCCAACTTTTATATATATACTTATATATATCCTACGTTCATATCCATGGCATAGCATATGCACAGGCTTGCTGAAGTTGGTATTGGTGGTCGGGTGGGGCCGACCACCATAATGCCCTTTTTTTTTTCTTTTTTTTAACTAAAACCTTTTTAAATCAAAACTTAATCAATATATGCATTTATCTATACAAATATATATCCATATATTCACCATAAATTTTTCAAAAAATTTTAAAATAAAAAGTAATATTATTCATCAATATAAAAATGTATTTAAAGACATTTATATATATACGATTTCAATTGGCCATAAATAGGACAACAAATAATGATATTTAATAGTAATGAATACGTATATTTAATCACCATAAAATAACTTTAAAAATATAAAATAACAAAATAGTCCTATTGTGGTTTTAGTGAACTTATCCCACACACCCTTATCTGGGTCCAGGAACATGTACAATCTTGTAAAATATTATTTGAAAATAAAATACCAATAATTGTACAAATATTTAAATAATTAGAAATTGTACATAAAATTCTAAAATAATTTAGGAGATATTTCTAAGTACATAAAATATGTCTACATGGCCACATTTAGTCACACTACCTGCTTACATGGGCTAAAATTTGGTTCGGACCCAGTTCGGACTGAATTGGACAAACCGGATCATCTAAAAATAAATAAAACCATAAATTGTATAAATTCATTTTTACGTCTAATAAATTAATAAAAAAATAATTAAAAAATAGGGGTTTTACATCCTACCCAACTTACAAGAATTTCGTCCTTGAAATTTAGGATTAATAGGGTAGATAGGGTTGGGGAATAGGAAGAGTTCGTCAATACCAAAATATAGTTAAATTTTGGAGGAGGCGATAAAACGACGTTCAACACCACCTTGCAATAGAAAATTGTGGAGTCGATACATACAAAAATATATCATGGCTATGGAATTGAATAAGGGTTTCTAATGAAGGTGGCAAAATTTTGAATATCCAATTTTAGTGAACAGTAAGGAATTGAGTAGGCCAAAGAGAATAGATTAGACATTTAGGAGATGGTTCCTCGAGAGAAAACTGGATACTAATCGTCTTGGTTGAATGTTAGATTGAAGTGAATGATTAGAATCATTCTCGAGTGCTCAAGAATAATTAGAAGGACACGATAATAATTCTAGGGTTGAGAAATGAGGAGTAGTTAAAGGCGAGGATATAGCCACATGAGTCGGTCGGTGGCTTTCTATTTTTGTATATAATTAACCGATTGGGCAACCAAAGATGATACTTTGAGTCTATCTTAGCAAGTACAGTGCCTTGTCTTTCCAAATAAGTAAAAGACAAGTACAACAAAGGTTTCAAAGACGGTGTTATATATTGAGTACGAATTGCGGGGTTCATAGGCGGTGGATATAATTCAAAAAGAATTGCTAAGGCTGTCGCGGATGAGACTCTAAGGCAAGTTTACTATGTCTTCATCCACGTAGAATAATATGTGATAAGCGAACCAAAGTGCAATAGGTTGATCAGACCATCATGTACCGGTTCTGATTAGACAATATGTTAGTGGGTGCACCCAATAAAATATGTCATGATCAAGCTTGATAACGAAATAAGCTTGCAAAATTGAAGCTATATTAGCAGCATGCAATAGTCAAAGTATGTGCAAGGGAGGTACTGCTGAAGGAAATTAAATAATCCCAGATCTTTTAAAATCAAGGCTCGCTCGATGTTTGGGCCTATACAGTTGTCCTAGTATTTCTTCATTTATGGCTTGGTAGACTAGATAAGGTAGGGTCCTCTGAACTTATAGTCTAAGCAAACTTATCAACATGGGTCACAAGGACAAAGGCTTTATTGGGTGGTGAGGTATTCTACCCAACTTACAAGGGTTAAGCTAGTAGTGTGATGGGACAATGGGTTAAGCAATCAAGATAAAGCACAAATCTAAGCATTTAAGGAATTAAGTAGAGCAAAATCACATATCGGGTCGAAAGAATTGAGTCGAGGTTGAATCCCTATCTGTGGTCGAAAAATATATCGGTATCATGGTAAAGATTATAGTTTGTCCATTTTAACCATAAGGTCATATCAAGAAATAGAGTACAAGGAGATGGGTTTTGGTGGGACATGATATGTCTACAGGAAGGTGAACTTGTCTAGGTCTTATATGTAAAATTTGTTGGGAGAAAAAGTGTACTGTTGTACTCCAAATATACAAGTCACGGTAGGGGATGCCAGAAGATCAAAAATAGAAAGTGGGAGTTCCTGAGGTGATAATTACGGCACAAAATAAAGAAGATCAAGTTAAAGCATGAAACAAAATTAATTAAAGAATCCATAAAAATAATTTAGGAACACCATTCCGGAGAGAATATAGTCCCCTAGATGAATACAGTTAAGGAACCATTAACTCATTATTCAAATTGCAAATGGATTAGAAGGTCGCAATTAAAAGATCTAGAATTGAAGGAAGGTCGAGTAAGTCAATATTGGGAATATAGTCACATAGCTGGGTAGATAACTAACAACACTTGTGTATATACTACTATCATGGTCATGGGTGACATGGCAATTAGTGTGGAATACTCAGTAGGGTTATCTTGGGGCCTACCATTAAAATTTAACTCAAGTATCCTCCAAAAGTTTCAAAAATAAACTTTCAAAAATAAACCACAAAAATTGTATTCACTCTAAGCAGTTCAAATTCATCATAAAAAATTTAAGTCACTCTCATAAATCTCAAAGCAAAATTTTATCACGTTGCTACTAACCCTTTCCAAAATTAACGTTTAAACTCAACTATTTAACTCAAGAGTTCATAATTTACGAATCCATAAAATTTCACAATCAATCAAAATTTTTAACACTCTAAATTTTTTAAATAACTCATAATAAAACTCTTAGCATATTAAAAGCAATCTCAAAAATTAAGCTCAATGCTCTCATAAATTTTAACGTCTATTCATGCTAAGTTATTCCAACAAAATCATAACTTTTAAATGGTAACTTTTTTTAATCAATCAAAATAATTTTCCATCACATCCTTCGAAATTCTTCAAAAATTTAATATTAGCAATCCCATATTAAACTACATTTTCAAATAATCTTATCAGTCAAATTTTTTTTTAACCAATAATCTAAATAGATTTGTAAATCCTCAATCATAGGACACAATTTAAAATAAAGAAAAAAAAGAAATTCAAAAATTATTTTCATAACTTTCAAATATTTAAACCAAAAATTCGCCATCATTACTTCCACTTAAAATTCAAAATTTACTAGACACAAAATTGCAAGTTGTATGATTCAAATTTAATTAATTTATACTGCCACATTTAAAATCTAAGATCATTTTCAATCCAAATTTATAACTGTTCAAATGTGTATAACTATAATCCAATAAATCATAAACATCAAAACTCGAAAATCAAATAATTTTATATTTGTTCAAGATGTATATCTATCACTCAAAACTCATAAATATCACAACTCGAAAAGCAAATCAATTTTTATATTTGTGCAAGGATGTACAACTATAATCCAATAAATCATAAATATCAAACCTTAAAAATTAATCTATTTCTTAAACCAAGTATAAAATTCTATAAATCCTCTGGTGTTTACTATTTAGAAATCTCAAGTTTAAAACTTTTCGTGGCAATATCCTACTTTACCAATTACTAATCATTAAATCACACTAAAAAGCCTTTTTAACTCAATTAGAGTCTTAAATGTATTCCAATTGCCAATATAACCATTCTAGCCATGTGTTTGACCTATGAGCATATACTAGTGTAGTCATCTTCCTAGTTGACACTAAGCACGAAAATAAGAATCAACGGTAGAAAGGAATCAAGCAAGATGCAATTCAAGGAAGTCGAATGAGAGTTCAGAATTTGAAGCCAAGGGAAGAGGTCAAGCTGTATGGATGAGATTCCTATAATTCTAATCCTATGTTGCAGGTTCACATCGGTACAGAAACGTAACCGAAGTGACAATCGAGACCTGCATGGGCCACCACAAAAATATGTAACGCCCTAGTCCCAAAATACGTAGGACTAGGTACATCGACATGCCAGTTGTATTCATACGAAGTACACTCCAATATATGGAAACTTTGTATGAATACATAAGCTTTAAAATACAGTAGAACCATAATAACTAAATCTCATCCAATAGATAAATAAATGATATAAAAACAACTTTGAAATTTTTATGTATACAATCGTCGGGCGGAGACAAAGTCCACTACCAACTATCTCAAATAAAATGTACAAGAAGTGATCGAGAAAATATCGAGATGAACCAAGCGCAACCATCTTCGAAAGAATGGAGAAGATCACGGCCTTGGCTAGAACACCTGCAAAGCCACAGAAGCACACACCTGGAGAGATAACCAGGTCCTCAGAGGGACGTAACAAGATACATAAAGAACATGCCATAATAAACTGAATATATAATATGTCACGACCCGAAATAAGTGACAAGACGACAATAAGGTAATCTAACCATACTACAGTGCTTATGCAGTTAAGAACAAACCTCCAACGCATGGACACTCTGGCTCAGTAGTAGTAATCTCAGGTATGGCCCATCAGGATACCAGGGACCTCAAAGAATAACATTCATCGAATGTCAGAGGCCAGCAGTAAATCAGTATCAGGATCCAGGACCGTATCTCCCGCAGAGATAACCGGCAATAGGGAAGTGCATACTTGGCCCATACGTCAAGGAACTGTTCTTTCCAACCAATGCCTAACAGAGCCACATCCATGTCTCACATACCTCTACTAACTGCTAAGTCTCCTAACATGCCTCTATTAGCAGTTAGCCCTATCGCATGCGCATGGGGGATCAGTCCACACACAAGAACCTCTACATGCTACTCATCTCACACATCCTCGTGGTACAACTGTGTCAAGGTATATGCAATACACTACAGACGATAGTCCCTTAACTCTAGGTTCACATGCAATCAAAGGATAATAACAAAGTAAATTAATAATCACTGAAAAGGCAGTAAATCAGGAACTGTAAGAACTAGAAATAAAGAACAGTAATATATAATATAAATGCAGACTGAATATAAACAGTTTAATGGCAAGGTATCTTGCCTGTGGTGCGAGAAGGGCAAATCCAAGAGTAGCAAGTATCAGCACCAAAACTCACAAATCACAGATGACTCCAGACACTGAAACAAACATCAAAAATGATCTCGGTGAAGAAGATATACCTAGGAAATGCCTGTCCAAAAGTCAAATTCTGGAACAGGGGCAAATTCATAATTTCGGGTCAAAACGAAGTCCGCCGTTGGACCCGCCTTGCACCGAAATGTATGCCAGAGCCTACGGTCTCTAAAGTCGTCAAACTACATGTCTACAGATTTATTTTGACGAGACGAACCCAACGGTATGTCCAATTTTGGATTCCGGTGGGCTATGCACAAAATTACCCGTTGAGTGGGATTGTGGGCCCGCCAAAATAGCGTCCCGATCAACGGTCTCAGAATCGGACCAAACATGGCTCACAGGACCAGAAAAATATTTTGAGTCCAATGGCGCAAGTTTCGTCGCGATTTGATAAGTGTGCACAAAATAAATGGGAAAATCCGAAAAGCCCGATACGGGAAAATTTGACGGATACGGGTCAAATTCGTCGCGCACACGCAACCAATTTGAATCCCGTCAATTCTCGCACGTCCACAAATTCGATACGGACCTTTCGGTACTTTCGGTTTGCGACGGGATCGCACGATTTGTCGGGACATACCTCGTACGGGATTTTTAAGGTTTTATAAAAAAACTAGTTTTTCGAGATTTTTAATTTAATTAAAACTGAAATTTATTGCTGAAATAAAAAAAACTATTTGAAGGGGATGATAGAAGGTCATGGGGGCTTTCTACACGAATTTACGGATCTAAAACCGGAATTAAAATGAGGGAGATATTGGTCGGGAAAGTGGGATACCTTAAAGTGGGAATTTGTTGTTTGTTGTTGTTGTGACGACCGGGAGGCGGGACTGCTGTCGCTCCGGCGAGGTTGCACGCACACCAAGGAGAGGTACGAAGACAGAGGTGAGAGGAGGAAGGAAAGAGAGGAAGGAGGTGGAAGAAAATTTGGAGGAAGAAAATTAGGGTTTTTCAATATATATAAATATATACATACATATATAAGGAGAGAGGGGGGGTCGGCCTCAAGGCTACTGCTGGGTTCCCCTTGTGCTGGGGCGCATGTTGCTACATGCTGCTGTTGCTTTTCCTTCACATTTGGTAAGGTGGTCGGCCAGGTGGTGGGGCCGACCACCCAATACTTTTTTTTTTTCTCTTAACTAATCTCATTCTTATCCCCAACTTTTATATATATACTTATATATATCCTACATTTATATCCATGGCATAGCATATGCACAGGCTTGCTGAAGTTGGTATTGGTGGTCGGGTGGGGCCGACCACCATAATGCCCTTTTTATCCTTTTTTTTTTAACTAAAACCTTTTTAAATCAAAACTTAATCAATATATGCATTTATCTATACAAATATATATCCATATATTCACCATAAATTTTTCAAAAAATTTTAAAATAAAAAGTAATATTATTCATCAATATAAAAATGTATTTAAAGACATTTATATATATACAATTTCAATTGGCCATAAATATGACAACAAATAATGATATTTAATAGTAATGAATACGTATATTTAATCACCATAAAATAACTTTAAAAATATAAAATAACAAAATAGTCCTATTGTGGTTTTAGTGAACTTATCCCACACACCATTATCTGGGTCCAGGAACATGTACAATCTTCTAAAATATTATTTGAAAATAAAATACCAATAATTGTACAAATATTTAAATAATTAGAAATTGTACATAAAATTCTAAAATAATTTAGGAGATATTTTTAAGTACATAAAATATGTCTACATGGCCACATTTGGTCACACTACCTGCTTACATGGGCTAAAATTTGGTTCGGACCCAGTTCGGACTGAATTGGACAAACCGGGTCATCTAAAAATAAATAAAACCATAAATTGTATAAATTCATTTTTACGACTAATAAATTAATAAAAAAATAATTAAAAAATAGGGGTTATACAAGATCACGTTGCATGAAGCAACCCTTGGCTCTTCCTTTGTTGACACCTTCTTCCCGAGGCGACGTCGAAGGGGTGTCGATGATTGCAGCCGCTGGAACACTGACTACCTTGGTGGGACTGTCGGCTTGCAACAGCAGTTGATAGTGACCACAACACAAGTATGCCCTGTGAGGGACGCATCGTGCTTGTCGGTCGACTCTCCTGATCGGCGCTTGTGAGTGATCACGTTACAAAAATTGTTGGAGGAGAGTGCCACCTTCACACCCCCTTCAGGCGCATGGCAAGGCCAAGCGCCGGGGTGGTCAGGTGAATGCTGCGCCCCCTGATCTAACACCAAACAGGCGTCTCGATTAGTAGTGGGGGAACAACATTTGAAGTGACTTGAACGGACCTCAGACGCACAACCAGAGGAGGCACGGAAGTTCAAGACCACTGGATTTGCCTTACTCGACTTGGTTGTGCACGCAATAGATGCGTCCAAGTGTGGCAAGGACTTTGAAGGTCGGCTCGTTTCTGGTGCAGAAGTACCTGAGTCGACCTTGTACAGCTTACCATCAACAGCGCACATGATTGTGAGCGCATGCTTCTGGCTTGCTGTTGGCATAGCACGCTTGGGGCGTCTGGCCCGTGCTGCCTTGGACTTCTTCGTACCAGTCCGCTGGGGCGCATAGTACTCAGAATCCAAATTCTTTTCGCCATTACAGCGAGTAAGTCTGTCAAAGACAGAGATCTTCTATGGCGCATCAGAGGTGATGTACGGGGCATTGGCTGTGCCCCTGCTCCGTCGATGCATCTTCCTCGCCTGAAAGGGAGATGGCTGGGGGATGTGGTCAGCCGCACGTTTCTCCGAGAGATGCGCTGCACTAGTGGGCACTTCTTGGTTGCTGAGAACGTCAGCAGGAAGGGAAGGCTGGATCGGCGCATCCCCTTCGGTGGTGGTGCCCGAGGCGTCGACCTTGCATACCCAGACTTGGCGGGTCTTCTTCGGCTTCGGCAGCTACTTCGAAGGACTCGCACTGCCTTCAGAGATGAACTCCTCATACGCCTGTTGATTGAGGCATACGACCAGCGTCTTGTGGGAGGAGCCCACCTTCACATCGTCGGATTGCGACACAACTTTCTCGGTGGAGGAGAAAGAGGTCCCTAGCAGAGTCGCCAGCTTGTTTGCCATTAAAATTCTTTTATTGCAAATTTCAATACAAATAGAATAGTATTACAAATATAGAAATTAGATGTAGTCCTAGGAGTACACTTTTGTTTATCTGAGTCCCTTGTGCGGATGGAGTGAGTGGTAATGCGTTGACTCCGTTGACGATCTGACGACGGTTATCGGTTCTCTGAAGGTCTGGATTGCTCTGGGTGCTGGAGCTTGCTGAGAGGAGGAAGACGTTGAGTGTCTGTATCTGCCTCTCTGGTGGTGTGTTTGTTCGTTTTTTCGTTGTTGTCTGTGTATGTGTGAAGGAAATGATCCCTCTTATTTATAGTCTTGCAGGCTGGCTGCTCATGCGCGCATATGTAGGATGCACCTGCACGCGGGGACGCCACGTGGTGATTGCTGATGGAGGCACGTGGACGATGCGCCCTGATCGAGGGGTTGAATTCTTTATGCTGCTGTTGTGAGCCAGCACGTAGCAGAGAATAAGATCTTTCTGTTGCTGAGATCTTGGGTGAGCTGAGTCAAAAGACACGTGTCGTCGACTCATGGCTCGATGATTTCGGATTTGATGGAAGAATGATTTGGCAGGATGCGCCTAGGATTGGGCGCACGAGGAGACTTTGGCTCGTAACCTTTAGGAGTTACGAACCATTCTGGGTACATGGCTTTTGAGGTGCATGCGAGGCTTCAGTAGTGACTTAACTCCTGTCTTTCGGGATCAGAGAGAAGTCTGGGGAGCATGGCTTTTGAGGCGCATGCAGAGCTTTAATGGTGACTTTCCTCCTATCTTTAAGGATCAGTGAAAAGTCTGAGGCGCATGGCTTTTGAGGCGCATGCAGATTTGGGCGCATGACTACGGAGGCGCATGCGAGTGGTTGGGTGGCCACGTGGCAGTAGCCGTCGAAGGAAAGTAATGATGATGCTGACGTTGGCGACACTTCGTCTTCTAAAAAAAGCTGTCAACTATTCAGACTTTGGGAGTCGTGGTGCCAACTCTGTCAGTTCGGCATTTAATATTTTCGACATTCGATGGACAGCTGAGTGGGCGCATCGATCGGCGTTCTACTAGGCGTATGGCGACGCATGGGGGCACATACCCTATGATGCGCTTGGTGCTGAAGGGCGCGTCTGTGTGATACGCTTGATGTTTAAGGGCGCGTTTGTGTGATGCGCGGTCTGGCCAGCGCATCCGCTTCGTGACACGTCCTTAATGGTGCGACTGTTATGATCTTCGAGTGCTTTAAATAGCCGTTTTGACTTGGCTGAATTCAAAGCGTCCGGTTCATCCATTTAATGCAAATTCATTGCATGAAATTCGGAGAGCCATCCACTTGGCGCATGGGTTTGATTTGCCCGGCCTATAAATAGTGGCATGAAGAGAGTTTGCTTCTCGTTCTCCCACGTTCTTCCGACATGAACTTGTTTACTCGGATGCATTCTGTTGATGAGATGCTCCCGAGGGTGAAGATGCGACGCAGTATCTTCATTGATGTACTTGAAGGTGACTGTTACATCCAAAACTCGGAGTCGAGGGCTTTCGAGGCAGGCATAAGGTGCCCGTTACATCCAAAGATCGGGATGCTCGAGCCTCGTCTTCGTTGTGCAGGAAGAGCCGCAGATCAAAATTGTGGTGCCTCGATCATCTTCCTTGGGGTTTGGGAGAGCTCCTTCTTCCGCTAGAGTGGGTGTTTCCCATTCTGGTTGGGTCGAAAGCTGCTCCTTTAGCTGCAGGTTGATTTACGGTGCTCTTTTCTTCCTTGGTTTGGGGAGTTCTTCCTCCAACTAGAGGGTTGATTGCCACCCTCGTTCTGCTCAATAAATGCTTCATTAGTCGAAGCATTTAGACGGCGGTGAGCCTGGCTGGAAGAGCGGCACATAACTGGGCTGCTGAAGGGATGCACATAACTAAGGATGCACATAACTGAGCTGCTGAAAGGATGTGCCCTGCCGAGGGCGCATGGTGGGATGCACCTGACTGAGGGCGCATGGTGGCTGCTGGCTGTAGACTTAGGATCTTTTCTTTTGTAGAAATTCTCCTTTGTACAATCTTTTTTAGACATGTAATAGACTTTTATATGTAATAAAAAGTCCTCTTTCAATGTCTATATTCGATATTTTTGTTGTGAAGTACTCTGTCCGAGCTCTGGCGCATGTAGTGTCTGGCTCATAGGTCTTCAGGTTCTGAAATTCCATGCTTCTACACAAGCACCTCAGCTTCTCGAGGAAGCTTCTCACGTGGTAGCCTGACCTCATGCGCTATTTGTTTCTAAACATGATTTGTCCAGCGCAATCTAATAGATGAGTCATGGTGCCATTTATGCGTAGCGCGATGCATTCTCTTAGAAATTCTCTGCTTCTACAGGACCCCCTTCAAAGTTTTCAAATTTCAAAAATTTTGAAATTTGAAATAGTTTGAATAAGATGTAGCTTCGCACGTTTGGTGCACCACAGAAGCTTAATTGACCCCGAGTTTCATACGTAATTTTCATAGTCGTTATACCTAGATTTTGGCTATAAATATCTTTGAGGAGAGAGAAAAAACTTTTAGTCGAAAACTTCTTGCTTAAGCTTTTTGTCTTCTTCTTCTCGACTTTTAAATTTCTCCGGTCATCAAAATGGCCCCAAAGAGATCGACTATGGACAAAGGCAAGGGAATCATCGGAGCTCCGCCATGCAAGTCTCTTTGAGGGTGCCATAGTATGCGCCACCATCGGTGAGAGTTGAGGAAAAAAAAATCCTACTCTCGAAGGTGATTGCTTCATCGGGGAAGATGATGAACAATATACTCAGCGCCATCTGATGGCAGCGCCAACTAAAGGCCAGCATCAACCGTTACGCCTCGATCCCGACCAATCCTCCTCGCTAAGGCGTGATTTTGCACGAGCCTAGATTGCTCTCGTACACGACAATTTCATAACAGTCGATTAAAACAGCTTACGACGGGGTCATCGTATAGAACTCCCAAGCAGAAACATTGAATAACAAGGCAACACAAGCATTGAAACAAAATTAGAGTCTTTATTGATAATGAACATAAAATTACAAAGGTTCATAGCCAAGATTATAATCACTCAAGCTCACTTTTCTCTCTGATTACGAGGCACCCAGCTCTCTCTGATCTCTTAAAACAATTGACGAGCCAGCAGATGCTTCAGATAGACGATGTCCACACGTTATGTCCCGTATATGTTTGGACTCCATGTAGATGAATGCCTCGAGACAGCAAGGAACTCCGTACCTCGATGCATCCAAGCGAGCTCCGTGCCAACGAGCTTCTACCTGTGCATGCACAGGCAAACTGTATGGGCGTCAGTAATCAACTATACTGGTATAGTAAGCTCCTCGCCCACCCATACAAAATCAACACGTTCAATTACTTTGTGCAATATAATCCCTTTATGATTCTCTTTCTAATCTTGCCTTAGGATCAATTTTATGACAGAGATTATTTGGCTTATTTTGGTCTCTAGACTATCCTCATGCCATTGCACCAATAACTTGCTTATCGTTGTGCCTCTTGACCATTCTCGTGCTAGCAATATGAATGTACCAGCTCGTGCCTTACCTTGGGATGCAGCATGTTTCGTGTCATCGACTTGGTCCGTTCTTGAAACATTCGAGGCCGTGCCACAGAATTCAACATGAATTAACCAAACTTGCCTTACGGTCCTTCCTGACTTAACTCGAGATGACTTAATCTCGACTTGTAGAACTTGTGTTGATGACACAAACATGATGTCACATTCGTGCCGAAGCAGCTGTCCTTGCTATAGCCAAATCTTAGGCTCCGTTATGGTGTTACAACTGTGCACACCTTCTTAACTCAATTCGTGCCGTGCTTACGCAATCTTTGATTTGACCGACACTGTGCATGTGGATTGCTGCTTAGCACACTGACTCATCTATATGAATGGTCACTAGCAATGTCAAGCTATCTTGGACTTGGGTGAGGATAGACGGCGATCATCCAATGGGTAGCTAGCCCGTGGAAGCCCCAAATCTTCTATCCGGTACATCCAGTATCCTGCTTTAGCCAACTTGCCTCCCGTGGGATCGACATAATCTCGTGGCCCCGGCGATCATGTCGAGGAAGACTACCCCTTCTGCACAAGTTGTCCATGACCATGCACCTATGACAACTTCTAGACTCGACGTAAATGCAAGGCCTACAGATGGTACAACTTGCTTTCTCTTTTTTTAAACTTCTTAATCCATGTATATTCTTTCCATTCTTCATACGAGACTCCCAAGCCACGGGACAGTTCTCGACGATAAACGGTTGTATGTACTTTACATTCTTTGAAACACAGAAAACGACTATTGCATAGCCTTCCAGATAGACCTGAACAAACGTGTTCCTTTGTGACCCATAGACCGTGGCATACTTATCCTTAAACCGACCGTGGCTCATGCGTTAGACTGACTTGTGTTCTATGTGACACTATCGCCCAAATCATACTTTATATGACGAGCCTTGCTATTGTGGGGCTATATGGCTAGAACAACCGCAAAAATCGTAAGACAGTGCTTGTTATGACTTCGATAGCCTAGCATAACTTTGCCTAACTTAATCGTGCAACAACTTGACGAAGAAAGGCTATGTCAAGCCTTGCACCATGGGAATTGGCGTGCACGTGTTCGACTTGAACAACCAAGTTCTTTGGTTGCCAAGATTTATACCACAAGTCGTGCAGCAACTTAACCCGAGGGGCGAACAAAGGCTATGCCAAGACTTGGACGATGGAACCGTGCTTGCTTTATCAAGCATCTATACGTGCGACGCCTATGACTTAGGCTAAGTTCATAGCTTTGTGGTAACTTAGACCAACTTTCCTTCTCCCAAGTCACGGGACAAAGGACCGAGTGTCATTTTGAAAGCACACTGTGCAACAATTCTTAGCCGACCGTAGGACCTTTCCTTATTCTAACTCAATCCGAACCAACTTGGGATTATTTCATTAGCTATGTGGATTCGCCTCTTTTATTATCAAGCCTACTTGTGCATTTGAAAACTTTTATTTTATTAGTGTGAAGGTCAAGCTGAGGCAAGTTCACCGAACCCACCCACCTGAGCGAGGAGTCGCCTCGGCCGAGTGGGACATCGAGCAGGCCATTGCATGCCTAAGTCCGAACGCCGTTGGCGTTTTGATTCCTTCGATTGAGTCGAGCGGGACGGGGCATTACATCAACCACCTCTTTCAGAGTGCTGGATGGTGCTGCACAATTTTTTAAATAGTGCCCCCTCTTTAGAGTGTTGTCCAAAAGATATCGCACAGTCTTTGTTTATACAAAGTGCGCTGCGCGCTAAAATCTTGCATGCGCAAAAATAATAACTATCATAAAACATGCATAAATTTTAAACATTTCCCTATTATACGCACAATTTGGAGAACTGTCATGTTTCATGCACAAATCTGTCACAGTGCATATACTAACTAGGATGCTGCACTAACTAGGATGCTGTCATGTGCCATTTAGAGACTGCTACCCTGCATACGAAATTTAGAGATTATCATGTTTGTAAAGACTAAGATTTGTGCAGAGTTAAAATCTCTTCCATAATAATCCTTCTTGATTTTAACTTTTGTTTCTTCTCTTGCAGTTGACCTCAAGAAAGACCCTCATTCAGAGGAATTAGCCTCTAATTTCCGAGTATCAGAATATCAAGAAGATTTATCTCATGTCACCTTCTCGCAGTATGGCCTTCCTGCTACTAGGAGAGCACTGCTAGAGTCCCAAGATGACAGATGAACCCTTCATAAGTATGGATCAGGTTCCCCATAAGAAACTTGCCTTCTTGTTTGGCGAAGCCATTAAAAAATATTCTCAGCCTAAGTCGAAGCGAAAAAAGCGAGTTTATCAGAGTAAAGATAGATTAGTTTATCTCACAGATATGATGAGACATTTATCACTATCCATTTACGCTTATGCCCGCTATCCTCGCAATATTTCATAGGATTTAACTACTTTTCAATAGGCCGGGGTTGGAAAAATATGCCACAGAGTAGGGCCCCAGAAAAGGGACATATTTTTTTCAGTTCATCATAGAGGCATAACACACATTTAAGAGGCCTAAAACCGAGTTGTGTGCTGGCTGAAGACTCGTCTTTGATGATTCCAGTAAGAATACCTTTCTTTGCGAACCTCTTTGCTAAAGCATGAGGAGCATATCCGATCTCGAATATGCGGCTGACAGGTTTGATCAATCTAGACATCAAATGCTGGAATCGACTTTTAGTCCGGGCTTTGAACAACTTTAAAGACATGCTACTTGAATTGGAGCTTTATGAACCCATCTTGACCACTTCTTGTGGCATCCGTACAAGTTCTAACATGTTTTTAACCTTGGTGGAGAGGTACAACAATAAGACAGGTACTTTTGTGACTCCTCGTGGAGAGATATGAAGAACAAGTAGGCAACTCTAGAGGGGGGGTGAATAGAGCTTATGACAATAATATCCAATTAAAAATTAAACTCTTTCACCAACAGTAAATAATCAGAGTAAATGCGAAAATTATAAAGAGCGAGAAAGCATACGCAAACACGGCCGATTTTAACCTGGTTTCCCTCGTAGAGGACTAGTCCAGGCCTGAGAACCTAGCTCAGGATTAAATCCACTATTTGTGAAATAGTTGTTACACCCCGTGCCTTTTCTTCTGAAGAGCACGTCAACATCTTACAGAGATCGCAGTGGCGATGCTTGAAATTTTTCAAGCGACTTTTGAACTCTTGCACAAACTCCTAACTGAAAAGCACTGAGCACTTTGAGGCTTAGGGAGGTTGTGGCCAGTAGATGAGAAGGGTAAGGCTTGTATAAGGCTTTAGAGAGAAGAGAAGAGAAGATTGGATGATTGAAAAAGTGAGAATTCAAGGCCTATTTATAGGGTTCTGGATAGGCAGAATTCGGCCAGAATTTGGGTCAAGAATTCAAATTTTTGGCCGTTGGACAACTAGCATACGGCAAACCCTAAAAATTAGGGTCCTGGATTTTAGGGGACAGAGTTCGGCCCGAACTCTGTGTGGAGGCAGAGTTCGGCCCGAACTCTGTCTCTAGAAGGCAGAATTGGTCCAGTGGGTTGTATGGGCTAGTTTGGTTTGGTGGAGCTTTTGGTTTGGGGTATAGGTATAGGTAAAGGCTCAAATTGCTCAGTGCAACTCAGTTTACATTTATCCAGACTCAAGAATAGTATAAAATACAGACTCGAAACATAGTATGCTGCAAGTACGAGCCGTAGTCCGTCTTGTACTGAGTTCAGTCTTGATGTGTCATATTGAATTATGACAAGTATCATATTGTCAATTTTATCAATATTTGGTTGACTGTGATTTTGTGTCAATAATCTCCCCATATTGATAATTGACAAAATGATATTTGTGTATTCAATGTTCATACCTAGACACATTTAAAAAGCAGTAGCTCCCCCGCAATTAGTGCGAAACTAGCAATAGCTCCCCCGTAAACATTGCTTCGATGTAATGTTCTGATAAATACAAGCTTTCCCAAATTTGATATTTACATAATACAATACAATATAATATGATATGATAATGTGAATATCAAATAATTCTCCCCCTTTGTCATTTATCATACACAAATAACCAGAGAATTTGTAAATGGAAATAACTAGCAAGCACACCAAAATACTAATAAACTGCATCAAGTGTCTCAAGAGTTATAGAACATAACAAAGTCAACTACATAAACTAGAAATCCATAATGCATAAAAATGAAAACATAAGATCCTCAGCAGCAGCAAGTAGGAGACCACATCCATCACGG
This sequence comes from Iris pallida, assembly GCA_029216955.1. Taxonomy (NCBI): domain Eukaryota; kingdom Viridiplantae; phylum Streptophyta; class Magnoliopsida; order Asparagales; family Iridaceae; genus Iris; species Iris pallida. The sequence goes on along the minus strand of JANAVB010028877.1, from coordinate 78,920 downwards.
AGCTCGTGAAGGTCCAGCATCGTCAGATGGATCAATGAATGAACGACGAGGATCCACGAAAGCCGTATCCGGATCCAGATAGCATATAACCCAAGGGTCATCGATACGGTATCCGTTACAAGCAGGGTCCCGCTCTATATGGATAGGCATGAAAGGATGACAAGACATAGTGTACCGAATGTCATGCAGTGAGTTGCTAATGGCACTCATCTGCAGTGTAGTACGATAGTCAAGATGGGTCCAACGATCATCCTCTAATACAAATCGATCGCGAAGCATAGTCTGAATCGACTCAAGAGTAGCAGGAGGAGGGGGTACATCCTGTCCAAGAGCAGGTGCGTCAGCCTGAGCATCGGAGTCCTCGGATTCGGCAGGAGAACCGATAGCTGCGCAAAGCCGCCGTGCCTTAGATAGGAAGGCAGGGGCAGGAAGGAACTGACACTCATCAAGGGGGACATAAAAAGCAAAGAAAATCGTAGGAATATAGAGAGCATAAACCAATGACCTTGGCTTCTTCCTAGCATTAATCATCCAGTCCATCATGGTAAATGGAAGATTGAATGGGACATGGAAGTATAGGTGATACATAGCAGAGATCTCAAAATATGTAACCTCATCAGTTGATCCCACTTTGTGCAGAATTGTGTTGAAGATAATGCGATGAAGTTCAAGAAATATGGATCGAGATATTTGGTAAGAAGCTTGCGTAGACGTGTGTTAGGTGTACACAAATCATCCTTGAAGCTTTCTAGGAAAGACCCATCGGAGAATTGAAACTTGCGAGCATCAACAAGTTTCTCCCATGAGTTAGGCTCCAGAATTTCAAGATATTCAGCCAATTCAAAGTCATCAAATAAGATATCAATGCCAGCAACACGTGAATATAAACATGTATCATCAGTAGTAAGATTGCAATAAAATATTTGAATGTCATTTAAATAGATGGGTGATTTAATGGTGACAAGTTGATCAAGACATAAATCATGAAAGAGAGAGTCATATTGAGAAAATATGGTGAAGTTAAAAGGATGACCTGCATACACGCGACATGATCGAAAATTACTAAACCATTCGTTTGAAGCGTCTAGTGACACAAATATTCTGTCATCATACATGTTGGGGTCAATGGGACGAGGTGGATTGAACAACGGGTGAATTGGTTGTTGAATAGGTTAGTTAACCGGAATAGGTTGTTCGTTGCGAGGAGGAGGATTCGAAGAGGACGCACCCTCGATTCGAAGCCTCTTGCCTCTATTAAACAACTTAGGAGCCATGCGTAATGTAGAAAAATAATGAAATTTAGATGGAGAGAAGAGTAAAATTATACCTCAAAAGGATGATGAAGGATGGGAGAGAATGATCCAAGAAACCCTCTCCTTCAATTTGGAGAAGAAAGATGCACTAGAATGAGAGAACTAGGGTTAGGGTTTGAAAAGGAAGTGTTTTAAGAAGTTAGAAGGTGGCAATAGAGGAAAGAGAGGGAGAACCCGGTTATAATATTAGGGGTTCGAATGGTCCGAAGGAATCTGGACTATTGGATCAATTTCAGATCAGCGGTTGAGCCCACATGCAGTTCTAGAATGGTCACACCGAATTTGGCCCGAACTCTATTTTTGGCAGAGTTCGGCCCGAATTCTGGGTTCTGTGGCCAGAATAGAACTCAGGTTGAAATGAGTTTGAAACTAATGATAGATAAATAAGAATAAAGTAATGAATATGCCACTATAAGAAATGCAAGTAGAGAATTGGCAGAGAGTAACAACTGAATCTAGAGAATAAAACTGAAGTTTAAAAATTTGAATTAAGCATATGATAAATGAAAGTAAACCATGTAATAAACAAGGAGTCATGACCCAATTCATTACGATAAAACTGCCATGGGGTAGCTGCAGTGGCCGGATCCCAGCTAGCGGTAGTCCTGAGGACTAGTGCACCGTATCGCTTTGGCTTTTACGCCTTGTTGTCAGAAGGACCCTTTCAGCTTGTACCCATAACAGATTCATCATAATGAACCAAGACATAATCGATATTTACGCAGATCACTTTAATGAATAACAACTTCATCCAAAATTCCTAGTTTACGACACAAAAAGTTGAAATGCTCTTCGGATAGTGGTTTAGTAAAGAAATCTACTAGCTGATGATCAGTGTCAATGAATTCTAAGTTTATAGTGCCATTTAGCTGGTGATCACGTAAAAAGTGGTGACGAATTTTAATATGTTTCGTGCGTGGGTGATATATAGGGTTCTTAGTGAGGTTTATAGTACTAGTGCTATCACAGAATGTAGGAATGTGCATAAAAGAAAGATTGTAGTCTTCAAGGGTTTGCTTCATCCACAGAATTTGTGCACAACAACGACCAGCTGCGATATATTCAGCTTCTTTTGTGGATAGTGCGACAGAATTCTGCTTCTTGCTAAACCAAGAGACTAGAGCCTTACCTAATAAATGACACGTGCCGCTTGTACTTTTACGGTCGACTTTGCATCCTACAATATCAACATCCGAATAACCAATAAGGTCGAAGGATGTGGATTTGGGATACCATAATCCAACTGTAACAGTACCCTTTAGGTATCGAATGATACGCTTAACGGCGGACATATGTGATTCCTCAGGACTAGCTTGATATCGAGCACACAGACAAACACTAAACATGATATCGGGACGACTAGCAGTTAAATAAATTAAACTACCAATCATACCTCGATACTTATCTTGATCAACCGGTTTATCGCTTTCATCAGGTTCCAGCTTGGTCGAAGTAGCCATAGGAGTGCCGATTGGTTCGACGTTGTCAAGATCAAATTTTTTCAGCATATCCTTTGTATATTTTGACTAACTGATGAAAGTTCCTTACGAAGTTTGTTTGACTTGCAATCCAAGGAAGTAGGTGAGCTCCCCCATCATGCTCATTTCAAATTTGTTCTGCATACACTTAGCGAAATCTTGGCAATAATTTTTATTAGTAGAACCGAATATGATATCATCTACATAAATTTGCACTAAGAGAATAGTATTTTGAAAACTTTGGATAAACAGTGTGGTGTCAATTTTCTATTTTGAAAAGCCTTTATCTAGCAAGAAATTACTTAGGCGTTCATACCAAGCTCTAGGGGCTTGTTTGAGGCCATATAGCGCTTTCTTGAGTTTGAAAACATGGTCAAGAAATTTGTGATTTTCAAAACTAGGGGGTGTTTTACAAAATCTTCCTCCTTAATAAATCTATTCAGAAAAGCACTTTTAACATCCATTTGAAACAATTTAAAATTTTTAATGTTAGCAAATGCACAAAGCATCCAAATGGATTCCAGTCTTGCAATAGGAGCATATGTCTCATCGTAGTCGATACCTTCCTCTTGGTTGTATCCTTGAGCTACTAGACGAGCTTTGTTGCGTGTAACTGAACCATCTTCACTTACTTTGTTATGAAAGACCCATTTCGTACCAATAGTTAAATGATTAGCTGGCCTAGAAACAAGTTCCCAGACCTGGCTTCTCTCGAATTGGTTGAGTTCTTCTTGTATGGAAGAAATGCAAAAACTTATCATTAAAAGCTTCTAAAATAGTTTTATGCTCAATTTGTGAGATGAAGGCAGTGCTAGCAATGGAGTCTCTTAACGATGATTGAGTACTTATGCCGCGTGAAACCTCACCTATTACCAAGTTTTCTGGATGTGACGGCTTGAAAGAGAATTTCTTTGGCAGGCCCTCCAGAGAATTGGTTTCAGTGGTGGTATTCATCGGCGTAGAAGTTGATGGCTCAACATCATCGTCGAGAGTAGCTGCTACACTGTTATCCTCATCCAAAGTCAAATTTATAGACTCTTCCATAATCAATGAGCGTTTGTTAAACACTCTATATCCCGTGCTTTTGGCTGCATAGCCAAGGAAAATACCATCGTCAGCTTTGGCATCAAATTTGCCTAAGTTGTCTTTGGTGTTAAGGATAAAATATCGACAACCAAAAACTTTAAAATATGAAACATTTGGAGTTCTACCAAACCAAAGCTCATAAGGTATTTTCTTCGTAATAGGTCGAATGAGCACCCTATTTAAAATATGGCACGCTGTACTAACAGCTTCAACCCAAAAATATTTCGAAAGTAAAAATTTATTCAACATGACTCTAGCCGTATTGCCAAGAGTCCTATTCTTTCGTTCCACAACACCATTTTGTTGAGGAGTTCTAGGGCAAGAAAACTCATAATTAAAACCATCTAAATCACAAAACTTTTCAAAATCAGTATTTTCGAATTCGCCTCCATGATCACTTTGGATTCTAATAATCATGTAGCCTTTTTTTCGTTTTGATCCTTTTTAGCAAAATTTTTGAAAACAGAAATGGCATCACTTTTGTTTGTAAGGAAGAAAACCTATTTGAATCTAGAAAAATCATCTACTATAACAAAAGCATAGAGTTTTCCACCAAGACTGGCTACTCTACTAGGACCAAATAAGTCCATATGAAGTAATTGCAAGGGTCTAGTAGTACTTATAGTGTTTATGGAATAAAATGAGGACTTGGTTGCCTTATTTAACTCATATTCGGCACAAACCGTGTCCTTTTTGAATGTGATGTCGGGCAAGCCTCTTACTAGCTTCTTAGTCGATAGCCTGAATATAGTATCCATGTTGGCCTGACCAAGACGCTGGTGATATAATAATCTCTCATCCTTGTGGGCGTAGAGGCATCTCTCTGCACTGTTAGTATCTCTAGAAAGATAGAAAATGTAAATGTTATCCTCTCTTATCCCTTCAAAAGAGATGTCTTCCGTTGACCTATCATAAATATAGAATTTGTTTTGTCCAAAGTTAATATCATATCCATGATCAACAAGGTGACTTATACTGAGCAGGTTATACTTTAACTCGGTCACTCGGCAGACATCCTTTATTACAGGAGAAGGAGGATGACCAATAGGACCATTGCCTATAATATACCCTTTTAGGTTGTTGTCGAAGGATACATACCCTTCCCTCTTCATCGATAGTGATACGAAAAGATCTGCATCTCCCATCATATGTCGCGAGCATCCACTATCGAGAATCCACTTACTTTCAGTTGAGGAGGGAAGGTCCACCTATATCAAAAGTAGATGTGACCTTTGGTACCAAAGTTCTTGTGGGTCCTGAAATGTTAGTTTTTGGCACCTATGCATATAGATTTATATCTACTAATCTCCTAATTCTACATTGTAGTGAGATGTGTCCATATAATCCACAATAGGTGCAGGTAGCATGCCTATTTGTATTGGGAGCATGTTGATGATATCTATATATAGTATGGTAAAAGTAGTGTGAAGCAGCAGGATAGGGACTATACATGGCAGCAGAATGATGGTTATGTCTATATGCAGCATGGTGATGGTTATATCTATGTGTAGCATGATGATTTTGTGTAGCAGTAGAATGATAGTTACGAGAATAATTTCTACGTGCATGTGTTGTATGGAAGTGCATGTACATATAGGCATATTTGCATGCTGCAGGTGGATGACATGTTTGACTATTTTGAGTGGTCTGGTGCTTTGTGTTTGTCTTATGTGATTGGGTTTGAGGTTTAGCAACCTGTTTTCCCAATCCAATCTCTAATTTCTTAGAGGCAGCATGCAGTTCATTACACTTAGCATTCAAACCATCGATTTTAGCAATAGAGATCTTGTGTCTCTTTTTTTCTTCAGCAAGCTCAGTGTTGAGTGCCGTGATCTCATGTGTTTGCTTTTCAATACGTATTTCGGCATCATGTATTCTTAACTTAAGCTTAGATACCTTATTAGTATCTTCTGTGGGTGGAGTGTCTCTAACATTATCAAGCAAAGAAGAGAGTTTTTGAATCATGACTTCATAGCTTTTGATTTTCTCCTTGGCATGCTTATATTTACTAATGACTTTCTTGTAGTCATTTAGTAAATCATTGAATGCATCGCCAAGTTCATCAAAAGTGAAGTCATCGAGAGTATCGCTAGTTACCTTATCGGATGTTGCCATTAGGCATATATTGGCGGTGTCTTGAGGGGAGTCCTTTTCATCCTCGGAGTCACTAGCTTCACTTTCATGCCAAATGCTTGTCTTGGCATATTTTCTTAAGGAAGACTTCTTATAGGGCTTCTCATATCGGTTGCTTTTTTTTGCGAATGGACAGTCTTTTCGGACGTGTCCAGTCTTCTTGCAGCCGTTGCATGTTGGTTCTTCTTCGTCATCTTCTTGTTGTTCCTTCTTTCTTCGATTGAAGCGAAGGAACTTCTTGAAGTTGTGAACAAGGAGAGCTTGATCACCACCTTCCAAATTGTCGTCATCAGTCTCTTCAGGATCAGCCCTTCGACGATGAGCTTTAAGGGCAATCTCTTTTGCCTTTGGAGTAGGCTCTTCGAAGTCTTTGAGGTCAAGCTCGTAAGTCATCAGCTTTCCCATCAAAGTCTCCATAGACATTGTGGTGAGATCATTGCCTTCTATGATAGTTGTTACCTTAGGGTTCCAAATTTTTGGTAGCCCCCTAAGTAACTTGCGGATCTTCTTGTCATTTGTATACTGTTTGCCGAGAGATGACAAGGGTTGATGACATCGAGGAATCTTATAAACATTTGTGTGATTGTCTCATTAGGCTTCATCTTGAACGCCTCATATTCTTGAGTGGAACTACTTATTTTTGACTCCTTGACTTAGGTGGTTCCTTCATGCGTCACTTCTAGAAGTCTCCATACTTCGTGAGAGGTGGTGCATGTTGAGACCCTGTTAAACTTATTCCTGTCTATTGCACTAAATAAAGCATTAATAGCTCTTGCGTCTAGACTCTTCTGTTTCTTTTTCTCGTTAGAATATTTGTCGTGGGATTTCTCAACGAGATCACCATTGACAACTATCCTGGCAGGTTTTTTGTAACCATCGGTAACAATGGTCCACAGGTCGAAGTCTAGCGACTCGAGATAAAAACTCATCCTCGTTTTTTAATAGGTGTAGTTTGTTTCCATTAAATAGGGGAGGCCTATGAGTGGACTGCCCTTCACCGTGATTGGAAAACATGGGTTGTGTGGTTGTCGTGGATCAGCTTTAGGATGTTAGTCCTTGTTGGGAGAACAGAGCTCTGATACCAAATGAAGAACAAGTAGGCAACTCTAGAGGGGGGGGTGAATAGAGCTTATGACAATAATATCCAATTAAAAATTAAACTCTTTCACCAACAGTAAATAATCAGAGTAAATACAGAAATTATAAAGAACGAGAAAGCATACGCAAACACAACCGATTTTAACCTAGTTTCCCTCGTGGAGGACTAGTCCAGGCCTGAGAACTTTAGCTCATGATTAAATCCACTATTTATGAAATAGTAGTTACACCCCGTGCCTTTTCTTCAGAAGAGCACGTCAACTTCTTAAAGATATCGCATTGGCGATGTTTGCAATTTTCCAAGCAACTTTTGAACTCTTGCACAAACTCCTAACTGAAAAGCACTGAGCACTTTGAGGCTTAAGGAGCTTGTGGCTAGTAGATAAGAAGGGTAAGGCTTGTATAAGGCTTTAGAGAGAAGAGAAGAGAAGATTGGATGATTGAAAAAGTAAGAATTTAATGCCTATTTATAGGGTTCTGGATAGGCAGAATTCGGCCAGAATTCTGGGTCAAGAATTCAAATTTTTTGCCGTTGGACAACTAGCATACAGAAAACCCTTAAAATTAGGGTCATGGATTTTAGGGGACAGAGTTCGGCCCGAACTCTGTGTGGGGGCAGAGTTCGGCCCGAACTCTGTCTCCAGAAGACAGAATTGGTCCAGTGGGCTGTATAGGCTAGTTTGGTTTGGTGGAGCTTTTGGTTTATGGTATAGGTATAGGTAAAGGCCAAAATTGCTCAGTGCAACTCAGTCTACATTTATCTAGACTCAAGAATAGTGTAAAATACAGACTCGAAACATAGTACGCTGCAGGTACGAGCCGTAGTCCGTCTTGTACTGAGTTCAGTCTTGATGTGTCATATTGAATTATGATAAGTATCATATTGTCAATTTTATCAATATTTGGTTGACTGTGATTTTGTGTCAACAAAATAGGCCTCGGCCTTCATGAGATGCAATACATCTCACATCTGCCAATGGGTGAGAACCCCTACGAGGAATACGTGCCAACTAATGATGAACTGGATGCTTTGGCCAAGGAGAAACTGCAAATGGTGACAGTCTTTGAAGAGTTTTATGTCATTTCATGATCTGCACTCTTTTGAATAGGAGCAAGACGATAAGGATGTGCTATTTGTCCAAATGGTTAGTGTATCTATTCTTGGTACTTGTCCCGGAAAGTAAGGTGTGAACACTTAGATTGTGAACCCCGCTTCTTCGAACCACTCATCAGCGGTACTATCGAAAGACTGATAGAAGAATCAAGGCATGTTGATAATGAGCTGTTGGAAGATTGGTATAATTTTGCCGTTGGCACTTCCATCAAAACTTGTATAAGACAAGGAGGTATAAAGATGTCTCAAGAATCTACTCTTGCTGGCTTCCTCTGTCTGGCTGCGATGGTTCGTGGTTCCCAGAGCCAGTGTTATCGACCGAATCCATCGAGGTATACTATTCGTCGCTGTTCATTTAGAATTTGCGTATAAGATAGACATTCTTTTTGTGATGACTTGTCGGCTGAATGCAGGCCTTCGTTCATTTACAAACACCATGATGGAGAAGCCCGACACTCGAGATGAGTTTCCTCGTACTGAGATGCCATATACTTATTTATTTGGCTGGTTACTGCTACATCATCCCACTTTAATGGATCCAGCTCTTGGTGCTACAGGAGGAGATTTCATCAGACGTTATGCCACATCTCGATAGAAAGTGAACTCCCCTTTTTATTGCAGAAAGGCACTGAACATGGGTTCTGAGTCGAGGTTCTTCAGCATTGCTCCTCCTCCTGGATATGAGAATCTTCCATCTCTACTCATGGATTTAGAGCCTATGGCCACTCGTCCACCTCCAGCACCTTTCACATGGTTGCAGATGATCAGACCTTCTCACTTAGTATATCGGTTCGAAGGTGAGTGTTTTCTAGAACCATATCTGCCTAGCTGATTCGCTCGCCAATTCGGCTATGATCAAATGCATGTTGGAAATGAAACCACCTACCTAAAAGCTTCTGGACATTTGATCGATGACGCTAAAGGATGGAGGTATTATAATGTGAGGGGCATGCGTCACGACCCGCACCCGTTTTTCGGATGTGAGCTCGTGAGCAAGCCAGCTACGTATCGAGCGGACTCCAGCCCGACTCGAGTACGTATAAGCTGTCATGGTCATGGGTATCATGTCTAATCTAAACTATATCTCAATCCACATAAATCATATAAAATAAGAATAAAGAAGTATGGGTCATGGTCTGTGGCCCATTAGCATATTGTTCGATTAGACTCCAAGAATAATAAGAGTCTATAAATAAACAGAGTATAACAAGATACGGAATATAAAGCATGAAAGGATAATAAAAATATCACAAACAAATACCTGTAACGTATATCGCATTCCTCTACCATCCTGCTCTGCTAACTAACTCCATGTAGTCGCTAAACCTGAAGAGATCATCAGGTCCTCAGAGGACTAGCAAGATACATAATATACAAGCCAACATGTAACAGTAAAAAGAAGCAAGAAACAATCAAGGGTATCCAACGAGACAAAATGAACCAAGACACAAGATCTAAACACGAGGATCCTAAGACACTGGCATGCCATACTAGAAATGGCTGGCTATAAACTGCAGTCAAGGTAAGTACTCACAATCTATAATGTCTCAATCGCAGTCAAGGCAAGTACTCACAACTAAGACAGTAGCCAATCCTAGTATAAAGTCCTATAGACTATAGTCAAGGTAAGTACTCATAATCTATAGAATGTCAAAGTCAAGTCCCACTTGTAGAAGCATGGAAAATATCAGAATGAAAGATCCATGCGGCTCAGAAAACTCATGCGGCTCAGGGAGTCATACGACATAAGGAGCTATGCGGCCCAAGGCATTCCATACGGCTCAGAAGACACGTGGCCTGATAGTGCTCCCCTCCACCCATGCTGCATTAATTGCTTTAACGGCTGACCCCTCTGAAAAGTTGACAGCCCTGACACGAAAGCAGGTAATTATGGCTCTGTCATAATGATGAATCTCTAGGGAAGAGGAAAGAAATCTCTGACACAAATCCCCCGAGAGCCATAAAAATACCACGTGGCCTTGCCACGTGGGCATTCGTATGCGGCTCACTTCTTATGCGGTTCAGAATATATCCTATGCGGCTCAGGTCAAGAAAGCCTCATGCGGCTCGAGCAAAGAACTTCCCATGCGGCTCAGAGTGAATCTGTCCTATGCGGCTCAGGCCATGAAAGCCTCATGCGGCTCGAGCGAGGACTTCTTATGCGGTTCAAGAGTATCATGTCCATGCGGCTCAGGCGGATATATACCTATACGACCCACAAGGATTACTCCTCTGTGGTTAGAGGGCTCAAGTGAGGGCCACTGCCCAGGCAGCCCTGACACATGGGCTTAACCATATGCGGCTCACATTCATATGCGGCTCACTAGTCATACGGTCCAGATCCCCCCCAGCAGCTCCTAGGACACGTGTCCTAAACCGATTAAATCCTCAGATTTGCTGCCATTAAAGATTGGGTCAAATCCCAATAATCTGGGACACGTGGCAGAAGAATAGATCTAATTTAACAGCAGATATCAGAAGATCAGTACAAGGAAGATTTATTCCAATCAGCATTAATTGCTAATGGGATTTGGTGTAATCTACACCTAATGGCTCGGATTCGTCACAATCAGAAACGAACGGCCTAGATTAGCCAATCCCCTGGCCGCCGCCATCTCCAAGAGAAAATCATTGAAAACCCTAATGATCACATCCCACTATTATAAATAGCAAGGTGCCATGCCCTTGTAAATAGAGACAATAAAAAAAATACGTATATACAGAGGGACTACTCCCCAATAGTCAGAAAGAAAATACACACAGAGAGAGAGAAGCCAGAAGAGCAACAGAGGAGCAAGAAGGGCATTTCTTCATCAACGCCAACCATCTTTTCACAAGGAGCCAAGGCTGCATACCGATCGTCCATGGAGTAAGGCAGGGCTGCCGTCGCCTTCCCGAGCCTCTATCGTCACCCTCCAGAATCTAAAATAAACAATTGTACTTAGACTGCTGTACCTAGGTTTTCGTCCCTAGGCTTTCTTTGTACAAGCGAGTTTGTAACGTGAAGTAAAAGTCCGGTCCTCCGATAATTGTTCTGTTCTTTTATATTTCATGGCAAACACGATGGCGACTCTGCTGGGGACTAACTTCTCCACGGCTGAGGAGTTGGTGATGCAATCGGATGCAGCCAAGCTTGGCTCCACGCAACAAAAAATGGTCGCCTGGTTTGACCAACAGGCGTTCAAAGAAATGCTCTCCGACAAGAGCACTGGCCCGGTCCAGAAGCGAGCCCGCACAAAGAAGGCCTGTAAAGAGTAGAGACCCCGATCCTTCGTTCCTACTGAAGCTCTTGCGGAGACACCCTCTGTTGTTCAAAATGGCGAGCAAAATTCCCCTGCGGCCCCACTTCAGATCATGGACAACTCTGCTGTCCCCAAGTCTGGCAGAAGAAAACACTATGATGCTGGACTTGCAGGGGCAAAGAGAAACTCTATGAGATCCGAGCTGCATAAGGTTATCAGCCGCAGTGAGAAAGCTCATGCGGCTACATCCTCCAGCCACATGAAGAAAACTCATGCGGCCATATCTGTCAGCCGCATAGCTTAAGCGGCTACAGTTGCCAACCACACGGATGAAACTCGTACGGCTATGGGAGTCAACCGCTTGCAAAAAACCCATGCGGCCACAATTGCCAACCGCATGCGGCAAGCCTGTACGGTCGTGACTCCTAGCCGCACAACAACAATCCGTCCGACGGCAGAAGACAACCGCATGCAGACAGCCTGCACGGTACCCAACTCTAGCCGTATAGCATCCGTTTCACGCTTCTCTCGATCAGTCTTCGACCGTCTCTCATGCGGTCCTGACCCTGATGGTTCTCTGGATGATAAGCCAGATTCTATGGTATCCAACTTGGACTCCTCCTATTACGCACCCACAAGTGCTAGAAGGAGGAAGTCTAGGACAGCGCGGGCTCATCAGGCCCAGTCAGCTGTCCCAACCTCTGACTATTGGGGCATCCCGTTGACTATCACGCGGGCCTCGAATGGGAAGTTGTATACAACCTCTCGAGTCCAGCCCCCGACGGCAAACAGACAGAGTGGTTCCTCTGACCTGCGGGAGGCGATCCTCCACAAACGCAAGGAAAGAGAAGGAGTATTGACCTGCAAAGAGTCCTCACTTGGACATCGCTGTACCCAAATGATCATCAACTGCTGCTGCAACAACACGGCAGTGACGGAAGATCGGCTGTCCGTCTTCCAAAGACTATAACATCCGAGCCCAGAAGATGAGACACCTCTTGTTGTTTCCTGCAATTCCGCTCAAAAGGTCCCCGCCGAAGGGAGAAGGAAAAAGACAAGTATCTCCAGTCCCAAGATATCAACCACTACAGCTAAGAAACTATCGTTTAAACGGTTGTCCTCAACCGGTGTATTCCAACACACCCGTTCAAAGATAAAATTTACCGCGATGGGGAATTCATCATCCACATCGTTGGGGGTTGAGGGAATTAGGGGTAGCACTCCTCCGAACATCCGCAACAATCCGATGTTTTAAGGAGCCGAGCCCGGACAAACAACTCTTCCATCAGGTGCAACAGGCGCTGATGTCCTCAAGGACATCCGTAACTCTCAAGACGAAGCAAGCTCTGAAGCTGGGGATACCGTTCCCTCCGAGTCCGAGCCCGAAGAGAACATTCCCACCTATCCCGATGACTTTTTGGTGCATGGGTACGACTCGGAGGGTACATCCTCCACCGTTCCTTCTGTCCCTCCTCATGAAAGGACGGTTTTTATGACGGACAGCAATCAAGGTGGTTCCAATGATCGCCAGCACATCGACAATCTCGAAGCCATATTACTTGCTTTGGTCAAGTCTGTAGACGAGATTAAAGCGGCCCTGCCCACTCTACAAGGAGGTACGCCTGGTCAAACAAGCACGGGCCCCGCGGTCAATGTAGATTCGAACTCAGCGGCACCAAACCAGGGCAATAATCCTCCCGAAATAATAGCCCCTATCGCGACAGATGAGACCCGAGAAGTAAGGAGAGAGGTCCAGGAGCTCCGAGCCATGTTCCATGCCCGAGAAAACGCTCAAGATCTCAGAATACGACAACCATACCCGGCTGAATGGGGGGATGTTCCATTCCCACCAAGATATAAGCCGTTCAATATCAACCCGTATGATGGCAAAACCTCAGCAAGTCGGTACATCACTTACTTCGAGGTCACCACCGACCATCTGCCCCATGATGACGCTATCCTCACACGGTTATTCATTGGGGCATTGGAAGGAGTCGCCTTCGATTGGTACCGCAATCTACCGGACAACTGCATCCACTCCTTCACCGGCTTCAAGCGCCTGTTCTTGGAGCGATTCTACGAAGTAGGACAGGACGTCACTATGTCCACTCTCATGGACGTCGTCCAAGGGAAGAAGGAGTTGACAAGGAACTACATCGAACGGTTCTGCCAGACCGCCATGAAGCTGTCTTCCGGAAATCCAGATTCCTCTTTGATTAAAATTTGCCAAAAGAGATTGCTTCCAACGATCAGTCTCTGGATGGGCGAAAGTCAATTCAAAGATTGGAAGGCGTTCATCATCAGCGCCATAAGCGTCGAAGAACGACTGAAGAAGGCTCGCCAACTGGGATTGCATATTTTTGAAGGAGAAAATAAGGGCAAGCGTTCCAACAACGATAATGGAGGTAACCCCTCCAACAATCGGGAAAGCAAGGAAAAGCAGGCCATGGTGGCCGACACGGCCCAGAAGCCTGAGTCACAACCAGCAGACAAACAATGTCCTCAGATCACTTACTCTTTCGAAGACGGCCACGTCAAGCCTATCTTGGACATGCTCATACAAGGAGGTAGAATTCAGCTTCCTCCACCAAGATGGGAGCCTCGGCCGGCTGATCTCGAGAACCGAAAGTTCTGCCATTACCACCGTTATGTACACCACGCTACACACGACTGCTACCAAATAAAACGGTACATCCAAAGCCTCATCGATTCGAACGCTTTGGCCATCGACTTCGAAGAGGTAACCGTAGCAGCCAATATGGTGTCCGTACAATTCGGCAGCTTCCCTCCGACGGAGACTCAAGACGGGGTAATCCCCGTCCCTCTGGCGACGATGGAGATTACCAATCTTCCACCTCCCCGGGAACAGGCTGCTGGTCTAGTACCTCTCACCACCTCACGAGGGGAGGTAATGTGGGTCCATCTAGACTTGGTGTCAGAAGTAACTCAGCCCACACCATCTCATACCAACAAAAAAAAGAATAGAAAAATCAGGACCTGCCACACAATCTCAGCAGACAACGAGGAAGCTACAGCCGTCGTCACGCGGTCCGGAACGCAATTCCAACCTGTGGTTGACAACCCGGCTGAAAATCATCAACCCACTACAACTGATGCTCCGGGACCGGCTCAGCCTTCGACGACCGACAAGCCTAGGCCGAAGGAGACTCGCTTCGACAAATCTCTCCGAAAGGACGCAGCCCAAGGGCTAGAGTGGCCCTACAACTTTGACATCTTAGCACAATTGGCTAACACTCCGACCAAATTGTCACTGTACAAAACTTCTAAGGCTCTCCAAGGACGTTCGTATTGCATTGAGCGAAGCACTCCAAAATGCCGATGCCTATCTGGCTCAATCTAACCTCACCGGGAAGGACTCACCCGTGGATCTCCAAGACAACGCCTGCACGGGAGCAATGCCCAACATCGTCTTCACTCCGCAGGACATGCTCATCAAAACCAACCTACATGATCGCCCGCTATACTACATGGGATACATGGGCAACGTGAAGGTGGATCGGATGCACATTGATCCTGGCTCTTCCATAAGCATCATCCCGAAGGGTCTGCTACATCATCTCCACATCCCAATGCATCGCCTGACACCTACAAACACCGCCATCAGCGGTTTCAATTCGGGCATGAGCTACCCTATTGGGAAGATTCGTCTGAAGTGTCAAATTGGCGACCTCCAATCCGAAATCACCTGCTACGTCATAGATGCAGACACTTCTTACAACATCCTCTTGGGGTGCCCATGGATACACGATTATATGATCGTGCCTTCCACGCTACACCAGTGCTTCAAATATGTCGACAAATACGGCTTCGTGAAGACAGAATTCGCTGATATCGATCCCTTCAAAGGGGTCGAATCCTACTACTCGGACTCCTGCTTGTACGAGAAGTCGAAGAGGCACCTGGATGAAAATGAACAGGCTCGAACTGAGACGGCCTCAGGATCAGAAGAACCTCTGACGATCCAACTTCAAGCTCGCAAACCTGGCAAATTTGTACC
This sequence comes from Iris pallida, assembly GCA_029216955.1. Classification (NCBI taxonomy): domain Eukaryota; kingdom Viridiplantae; phylum Streptophyta; class Magnoliopsida; order Asparagales; family Iridaceae; genus Iris; species Iris pallida. The sequence goes on along the minus strand of JANAVB010028877.1, from coordinate 63,438 downwards.
CCTTACGGCCGCTCTGCGTAAGGATACAATCAGCCTTACGGCACAAGAGGGGCAAATGATAATCCGGCTGCCAAGGTCCGGCCAAGTGCCGAGACCTACGACGGAGCCACTGACAATCAGGCTACCAAGAGTCAGCCAACCACAAGCAGGGGAGCTCGATCCCTCTGATAGGCCACTGACGATACGCCTTCCCAAGAAGGGTCGTCACCCCGATGCGAGGTCTGACACTTCTAGCGAACCAGCTACTCCTCGCTCCACATCGAGTACCAAACTGGGGGTCGCTAGTCTGCCAATGACTCCACGCTCTGCCCCATCAACGGGACCACTGAAAATCAAGCTACCCAGGTCGTCCTCTCAGTCTTCATTTACACAGGGGATAGCCGAAGAGGAACCGGAGCTAGCCAAGTATGTGGCTGCCCACACTGATGTTCCCTCCGCTGACGATGTAATCCCCCTAGAAAAGATACCTTAATGCATCAATAAAGGGTTATCTTTGAACTACACCGAGCTCAATAAGCTATGTACAATGTATGCTATGGAACATGGTATAGGCACTCACCTACACACACAGGTGACAAATGTGTACACCGTAATCCAGCTTACTCCAGCAGAAGACGCTTACCGAATAATCGAGGAAGGGGACCATCCAATCATCTTCGGCCGGAAGGACGACCCGTATCCCTTCACCATAAAGGAAGCAGACCTCGGGTCAGATACTGGAAGATTACCTTTGTATCTTTATAGCCCCCAAGCCAAATATCTCATGCAGAAACAGGGGTATGGTCTGGAGACAACGCCAGGTTTGAACTACGGCACTGGGCGACGATTACCTTTGAAGCCACCAGTCCCAGCAGGCAAACCACTAGACTACTATAGCAAAACTCGATGCGGGTTAGGGTATGTAACGCCTACTACGACCCCTGAGAGTTCAGAAGAAGAATGCGACTGGCAGTCACATTCAACCGGGTCACCAACTTCTGACTCGAATACTAGCATCGGAGACGTGTTCAGACAAGTCTTATCAGTCAACATGGCATTCACCGACGCTTACGAAGAAGACGAAGACATCCCCAAAATCCTCGAGCTAGAGCCGTGGGCCCAATAATTGGACGCACAATGGGAAAAGCGGTTCAAACAGCGAGAATCTCCTACTGAAGATGAAGTCATACAGGTTGATCTCGGCAGTGAATCTTCTCCAAAACCAATTTTCGTCAGTAAAAGCCTAACAGACGAAGAACGGGAGTCGCTACTAGAACTTGTCAGAGAATACATTGACATGTTTGCCTGGAGCTATGAAGATATGCCAGGGTTAAATCCCGACATTGCTCTTCACAGACTCAACATTCGGCCTGATGCGAAACCAGTCAAACAACAACAGCGAGGCTTCCGCCCGGGCATCATGGACGCGATCGAAGCCGAAGTCAACAAACTGATAGCCAGTGGCTTCATTCGTGAAGAGCAACATCCAGACTGGGTCGCCAACATAGTACCCGTCCTCAAGAAGAATGGAAAGATTCAAATTTGCATCGACTTCCGCAACAAGAACGAGGCATGTCCGAAAGATGAATTCCCCCTTCCTATCACCGACATCATGATCGACAATACCTGCGGCTTCGAACGTATGTCATTTATGGATGGCTTCTTGGGGTACAACCAAATCAAAATGTCTCCTGACGACGAAAGGCATACATTATTCCGAACATCGATTGGCACATACTGCTACACAGTCATGCCTTTCGGTTTAAAGAATACCGGCGCCACCTATCAAAGAGCCATGAGCATCATCTTCAGAGACCACTTACGCAAGACGGTGGAGTTCTACGTTGATGATATAGCCGTTAAGAGCCGTAGCAAGGGAGACCATCTGCAGGATCTAAGGACTATATTCGACCTAATGCGAGCGCACAATTTGAAAATGAACCCTACGAAGTCCTTTCTGGGCGTATCCAGCGGGAAGTTCTTGGGCTTCATCATCACCGTACAGGGTATCCATGTAGATCCTGAGAAGACGAAAGCAATCATGGAGATGGGTCCCCCAAAAAATCTCCGCGAACTCAGAGGACTTCAAGGGAGGCTAGCTTACATCAGAAGGTTCATTTCCAACCTCTTCGGGCGATGCCGACCATTCACGCACCTCATGAAGAAAGGAGTCTCATTCGTATGGGACGAGGAATGCCAGCGTGTTTTCGACAGCATCAAAAAATATTTGTCAAATCCTCCAGTTTTGGTAGCCCCGGTCCCTGGAAAACCATTCCTGCTCTATGTACGAGCAATGGAACACTCCTTCGGGGCTTTGCTGGCACAAAACAACGATATAGGCCACGAGCAAGTCATATATTACCTCAGCCGAATGATGATTGGGCCAGAGCACTGATACACCGCTGTGGAGAAGGAATGCCTTGCCCTGGTATTCGCCATTCAGAAAATGCAACACTATGTCACCGGACAAACGATACATGTGATCTCACGGGTCAACCCTCTCAGAGTCCTCATGACTAAACCAGGGGCACTCAGCTCTCGTCTCGCTACATGGGCAATATTGTTGTCCCCTTATCATATGATCTTCGTTCCACAAAAGGCAGTCAAAGGTCAAGCCCTGACGGACTTTTTAGCAGCCCACCCAGGCTCGGAGTCCTCTAGAATATATGAAGAAATCCCAGACAAGGTTGCCGACTCGCATGCAACCTCTCACGAGGCTATATGGCGAATGTTCTTTGACGGTGCTTCAAGGACCGGACCTAAAGGCAATATAGTCGTCGGAGTCGGGTAGTGCTGGTCTCCCCTTCCGGATTGGTGATTAACTGTGCTTATTCCCTCACCGAGCCCTGCTCTAATAATGTGGCCGAGTATAACGCTCTGGTCATTGGCCTCCAAATTGCAAGAGAGCTGGGGGTAGAATACCTTAAAGCATACGGCGATTCCCAACTAATCGTCAATCAGATCCGGGGCTCGTACGATGTCCGCCACGAAGACATGATCCCTTATCACCAAATAGCGATCGATATCATCTCGTCATTTGAGGGATTCTTCATCGAGCACGTCCCCAGACTCTGAAATATTGAAGCCGATGCCCTAGCTAGTCTTGTCGCTTCCCTAGTAGTTCCGAATCATGATCGCCAATCAGTAGATGTGATAGGCTACGAACTGGTCTGTCCCAAAAATAATATGCAATTCATGGCAAGCTATTCCGCACAGACGATCGATGATGCCCCAGATTGGAGACAACCATTCATCAACTTTGTCGTCTACGACATCCTGCCCGAGAACCCGAAGGAAGCCACTTCCATCAGAAGGCGTTCTCTCAGATTCTTCTACGATACAGAGACGAAGATGCTGTATCGCCGCTCCTACGATGGATTACTGCTTCGGTGTCTGTCAAACGCAGAAGCCAAAGAAGCAGTACGAGAAGCTCATGACGGTGTCTGCGGGGCCCACCAGCCCGGCCCAAAACTACAAGATCGCCTTCGCCGAATGGGCTACTATTGGCCTACGATGGTGGCAGATGCGATAGATTATGCTAGAAAAATGCAAAGCTTGCCAAGTCCACGCGGACTTCATTCACCAACCATCCGAATTTCTACATCCGACAGTGGCGTCCTGGCCATTCGAAGCATGGGGAATGGATATTATTGGTCCAATCACCCCACCTTCCTCCCGAGGACATCGCTTCATACTGGCGATCACTGATTACTTCTCCAAATGGACGGAAGCTGTTCCGCTGGCAGAAGTCAAAACTTCGAACGTGATCAGCTTCCTCAAGCATCACGTCATCTACCGCTTTGGACTGCCCCAAAGGATCATCCATGATAATGGTCCGTAGTTTGCAAGCCACGCATTCTATCGGTTTTGCGATAAATACCGTATTCAGAATATCGCTTCGACGCCGTACAACCCGACAGCAAACGGGTTAGCAGAGGCGTTCAACAAAACGATCATCAAACTCCTTAAGAAGTTTGTTTCCACCAACAAATGCGACTGGAACGAGAAGCTCGGCGAATGCTTATGGGCTTACCGCACCACAATTCGAACAGCCACCGGGAATACGCCATTCTCCCTAGTGTACGAGAGTGAGGCAGTTCTCCCATTAGAGACTCAAATACCCTCACTCCGCGTTGCCCTCACTTATCAGTTGACAACGGATGATAACCACCGACGTCGACTGCAAGAGTTAGAGGCCTTAGATGAAAAGCGCCTCATAGCTCAGCAAAGGATCGAGCTGTACCAAGCACGCATCTCAGGAGCCTTCAACAAGAAGGTCAAAATCAGAACATTCCAAGTGGGTGATCTTGTTCTGGCAGTCCGAAGGCCAATGGTCATGACTCACAAGACCGCCGGCAAGTTCTAGCCAAAATGGGAAGGTCCATTTGTCATCGAGGCCGTATTCTCCAACGGTGCTTACCGCCTCGCCAAACAGAACGGAGATTTGCTCATGTTGCCCGTCAACGGCAAGTTCCTGAAGAAATACTATGTTTAAACAATATTCTCCAGATTATCGAGTCACGTACCCGCTGGTACAACTGAACTCATCCCCCCAATCTTCCAGATTTTCGAGTCATGTGTCCGTTGATACCACTGAACTCACCCCATAAAATTCTAGATTTTCGAGTCACGTACCCGCTGGTACCACTGAACTCACCCCATAAAATTCCAGATTTTTGAGTCACATACCCGCTGGTACCACTGAACTCACCCCATAAATTTCCAGATTTTTGAGTCATGTATCCGCTGGTACCACTGAACTCATCCCATAAATTTCCAGATTATAGAGTCACGTACCCGTTGGTACCACTGAATTCACCCCATAAATTTCCAGATTATCGAGTCACGTACCCGGTGGTACCACTGAACTCACCCCATAAATTTCCAGATTTTCGAGTCATGTATCCGCTGGTACCGCTGAACTCACGCTCATCATTCTCCAGATTCTCGAGTCATGTACCCGATGGTGCCTCTGAACTCATATCCCGGTCACTCTTTCAGATAGAAAGTTATGTATGATCATACCTCTGAACTCTCTTCTTGAAGGAGATCCTCCCTCATGAGCCACTACCCGTACTCCTAGTACACAAAAAGGGTAATCGATCCACAAACTTCCAAAATGGCCATGTCCTCATTACCTCTGAGTCGTTCCACTTCCGCCAAAAACAAATCACCCCTTACATAGAACTTCCATGTTCTCCTACCTCTGAGTCGTTCTATGTACCCCCTCTTCACTGAGCCCACTCCTGCCATGTCCTCATTACCTCTGAGTAGGAAGGCTCCATCGAAGAAACCTTCATGCTTGCCATATCCTTAGCATCTCTGAGTAAGTATGTTCGTTCTCTTCAACTTGTTGCCCGTATCCAAAACCATGGTACGTTAGGGGCAATAGGTCCATACAAAATGTCCCAATAGAATAATCATTACATAGCAAAAGAGCGAAGCAAATATATTCCATTCATTCAGAAATCAGTTATATCCAGGAAAGTTCTTCATGCAGACAAGAAGAAAGGCAAAAAAGAAGCAAAGACTACAGATAGACATTTACGAGAAACCTCAAAAAACCCTAGCCGCAGAAGTGCGTATACAACTCCTTCAACCACCTTACATATGAAGGATGCAATTGAGGAAGATCCTCGTCCAGAATAGGGGAATCAGAATTTCCAGCGCTGCCACCCTCAGCAGTCTCGATAGTGGGGAAGATGTCGTCCCTCTCAGGCTCTGATTCTTCTTTCATCACCTCCTCCTTAACAGGGGGAGGCCCCTGATTGATGCCAGGGAGCGGCGACTCCTCTACCACTGCAATCTTAGCATTCGGTGGAGATACTACAAGGACCAAAGACGGAAAAAAATGATGATGAATGATGAAAACAGTCAGAAGATATTCAGAGATGTTCATGCGGCCCGTTAAAGATAACTTTTTATGCGGCTCGAACATGGAATATACCCTATGCGGCTCATGGGACGTGTAGGCAGACAATGTAATTTAAAAAGCTCGCATCAAATGACTGCGCACGAAGCATGCAGCAGAGCAGCCGCTGTTAGGGTTTTTAAAGTACCCAATCTTATACACAGTCCTTACCTTCGACGACAATATGAACGTCAAGACGAACGGGGGGCACGACAGTTGAAGACAAAGCCAACTTCCTACTCTTCGCCACAGCTTTCTTCACTGCTTTGGAAGCCCTAGGTGCCATCGTTGTCTGTCGGTCAGAAGAAGAAAGCAAGACAAAAAGAAATCTTAAATCAAGAAGGGTCCAAGAGAGAAATCCCTCCAAAAACCCTTCCATTTATAGAGGACCAAGATCGACGCCTCGTACAAAGAAGTCGACTCTTCGGCTATCGATGCAGACCAGATAATTAAAGATCAGAAACTCTTGGGATCCTGCCCCAAAAAGGGTTTGCATGCATGATGACATGGCAAGGAACTATGCGGCTGAGATATCCCTGTAGTTTAAAGTCTCCTGTGGCTAAGCCATCCATGCGGCTTGAAAGTCTCTGCGACTGAACGAATCTATGCGGTCAAGATATCCATGCGGCCAGAGGGTCATATGCGGCTAGAAGAATATGCATCCATGCTTCTTATTCAAAGTATTTCAATTTTGCAAATTGAAAACTTTGAAGGGGGTCTTGTAGAAGCATGGAAAATATTAGAATGAAAGATCCATGCAGCTCAGAAAACTCATACGGCTCAGGGAGTCATGCGGCATAAGGAGCTATACGGCCCAAGGCATTCCATGCGGCTCAGAAGACACGTGGCCTGATAGTGCTCCCCTCCATCCATGCTGCATTAATTGCTTTAACGGCTGACCCCTCTGAAAAGTTGACAGCCCTGACACCAAAGCAGGTAATTATGGCTCTGTTATAATGATGAATCTCTAGGGAAGAGGAAAGAAATCTCTGACACAAATCCCCCGAGAGCCATAAAAATGCAACGTGGCCTTGCCACGTGGGTATTCGTATGCGGCTCACTTCTCATGCGGTTCAGAATAAATCCTATGCGACTCAGGTCAAGAAAGCCTCATGCGGCTCGAACAAAGAACTTTCCATGCGGCTCAGAGTGATTCTGTCCTATGCGGCTCAGGACATAAAAGCCTCATGCGGCTCGAGCGAGGACTTCTCATGCGGTTCAAGAGTATCATGTCCATGCGGCTCAGGCGGATATATACCTATGCGGCCCACAAGGATTACTCCTCTGTAGTTAGAGGGCTCAAGTGAGGGCCACTGCCCAGGCAGCCCTGACACATGGGCTTAACCATATGCGGCTCACATTCATATGCGGCTCACTACTCATGCGGTCCAGATCCCCCCAGCAGCTCCTAGGACACGTGTCCTAAACCGATTAAATCCTCAGATTTGCTGCCATTAAAGATTGGGTCAAATCCCAATAATCTGGGATACGTGGCAGAAGAATAGATCTAATTTAACAGCAGATATCAGAAGATCAGTACAAGGAAGATTTATTCCAATCAGCATTAATTGCTAATGGGATTTGGTGTAATCTACACCTAATGGCTCGGATTCGTCACAATCAGAAACGAACGGCCTAGATTGGCCAATTCCCTGGCCGCCGCCATCTCCAAGAGCTAATCATTGGCAACCCTAATGATTACATCCCACTATTATTAATAGCAAGGTGCCATGCCCTTGTAAATAGAGACAATAGAAAAAAAATACGTATATACAGAGGGACTACTCCCCAATAGTCAGAGAGAAAATACACAGAGAGAGAGAGAAGCCAGAAAAGCAACAGAGGAGCAAGAAGAGCATTTCTTCATCAACGCCAACCATCTTTTCACAAGGAGCCAAGGCTGCATACCGATCGTCCAAGGAGTAAGGCAGGGCTGCCGTCGCCTTCCCGAGCCTCTATCGTCACCCTCCAGAATCTAAAATAAATAATTGTACTTAGACTGCTGTACCTAGGTTTTCGTCCCTAGGCTTTCTTTGTACAAGCGAGTTTGTAACGTGAAGTAAAAGTCCGGTCCTCCGATAATTGTTCTGTTCTCTTATATTTTATGGCAAACACCACTCAAGTCATGTCAAGTCAAGTCAAGTCAAGTCAAGTAATAATCAAGTCGAGGAAATCGTGGTGTAGGACTAGACGACTCTATCAAGCAATACGTATGAGACTATCACAGTGTAACAGGTAAAAAATATCACAACAGAAAAGAAACAGAAAACTAGAAACATGTAAAGTAAAGCAGGACGAGTGTACAAGACATGGAATAAAGCAATCACGCATGTAAGAAAAAGAACCACAGCGAGAGGATGAACATGCATATAAATTATACTGTACAAGTTGGCAAGGTATACTTGCCTGGAGTTGCACGAAGAACCAACACTTTATCGCCAATCACAAGTCAAAAAGCCCAAGTCATCACAACTGTCTCCGAAAGCTAAAATAAATGTTACCAACATTCTCAGAATAGTCAAATTAGCTAGGATTGCCTGTCCTTAAGTCCAATTATGGACACAGGGGCAAAACAGTAATTTCGGGCAAAAACGATGTCTGCCGTTGGACCCGCTTTGCACCGAAAAGCATACCAGAGTCAATGGTCTCTAAAGTCATCAAACTACATGTCTACGGATTCAGTTTTCCGATACGAACCCAACCGTATGTCCAGAGTAAAGAACAGATGGCAACTCTAGAGGGGGGAATAGAGTTTATATAGAAAATAACCAATTAAAATTAACTCTTTCATGAATTATAAGTAATCAGAGTAAAATGCGAAAAGTAAATGAAGAGCAAGAAAGCATACGTAAACACAGCGATTTTAACCTGGTTTCCCTCGTGGAGGACTAGTCCAGGCCTGAGAACTCTAGCTCAGGATTAAATCCACTATTTGTGAAATAGTAGTTTACAACCCGTGCCTTTATTTCAGAAGAGCACGTCAACTTCTTACAGAGAATCGCAGTGGCGATTGCTTGGAATTGTCCAAGCGACTTCTTCAACTCTTGCACAAGAATCCTAACTGAGAGATGCTTAGCACTCGAGACTTAGGAGGCTTGTGGCTAGTAGATGGAAAGGGTATGGCTTATTTGAGCTATAAGAGAGAAGAGAAGAGAAGATTGGATGATTTGAAATGAGAGAATTCTTGGCCTATTTATAGGGTTTTTGAAGGCAGAATTCGGCCAGAATTCGGGTAGAAAATTTCAAATATTTGGCCGTTGGACAACTAGCAACTAGCTAACCCTAAAATTTGGGATGCTGATTTTTAGGGGACAGAGTTCGGCCCAAACTCTGTGTGGAGGCAGAGTTCGGCCCGAACTCTGTCTCCAGAGTACAGAGCTGGTCTAAGTGGCCAGTGGGTATTTTTCTGGATGGTAGAGTTTGAGGATTATTGGGTAGGCTATAGGTCAAGTCTCAAGAACTCAGCATGACACAGTTTACATAAGTCTAGACTCAACAAAAGTGTAAAATACAGACTCAAATATAACTGAGAAGCAGAGACTGAGCTGTCGTTTGACTTGAGCTTAATGTAGACGTCGTGTGTCGTATTGAATTATTATAAATATTATTTAGTCAATGTTATCAATATTTGGTTGACTGTGACTTTATGTCAACAATCTCCCCCATATTGATAATTGACAAAATAATATATGTATATTCAATATTCATACCTGGACATAGTTGATCACAAAAACATAGCTCCCTTATAATCGATACCAAGCAAGAAATAATAGCTCCCCCGTAACCGGTGAACGGTGCCGAGCAAAAAACAATAGCTCCTCCGTAAATAATGCGTTGAACCTGTTGGCCTGATAAATAATATCTCCCAAAATATACAAAAAAAAACACATATATACTAAAAAGAATATAACCAACAGAATATACATATCACTCCCCCTTTTGGCATTTAGCAATATAATAAGAAGCCAGTAATAATGGGCAAACACACCAAAAGAGCATATTAACTAACAGAACAGGCAAATAGCATAGAATAATAGAACATAAGAGTCACAACTCATAACTAGAGCATATAAGAGTCATCACAACTAAAACATAAAGAGTACTGATAAACCAAGTACATAAATCCAACTAAGCAACTGAAAAAACTAGAAAGCATAAACTATGATCAGCAGCAACATTATCTGGTGGAAGCCATCTCCATCATGGAGCACGAGAAGGCCCTGCAGAGTCAAAAGGATCAGTAAATAAACGGCTGGGGTCCACAATAGCGGCATCCGGATCTAGGTAGCGCATGACCCAGGGATCGTCAATACGATATCCAGTGCGACCAGGATCCCGCTCCATGGGAATGGGCATAGAAGGGTAACGAGACATGGAATACCGGATATCGTGCAGCGAGTTGCTGAGGGCACTCATCTGCAGGATAGTACGGTAGTCCATCTGAGTCCAGCGATCGTCCTCCAATGCAAAACGATCTCGGAGCATGGTCTGGATGGAGTCAAGAGTAGCAGGAGGAGGTGGCGCATCCTGTCCAAGTAGAGGGGCATCGGGCTCCTCATCATCAGACTGCTCAGAAGTGTCAGGAGAGGCGACGACTGCCTGAAGACGTCGTGCCTTGGAAAGGAATGCAGGAGCAGGCAAGAAAGGACAATCATCGAGAGGTACATGGAACGCACGAAAGACCATAGGAAGATATAAGGCAAAAACCAAGGCTCGTGGTTTCTTCCTACTGTTAATCATCCAGTCCATCATGGTACGTGGAAGATTAAAAGGAACACAAAAGTGAAGATGATACAAAGCTGAGATTTCAAAATATGTAATTTCATCGGTAGAACCTGCTTTGAGTAGAATGGTATTGAAAACAATCCGATGAAGTTCATAGAAGTATGGATTTAGATATTTAGCCATAAGTTTGTGAGGACGTGTGTTCGGAGTACACAAGTCGTCCTTGAAGCTTTCAAGGGAAGTCCCGTCGGAAAAACGGAACGACCGAGCTTCAACAAGCTTTTTCCAAGAGTTGGGCTCTTGAAGATCAAGATATTCGGCTAAGTCAAAGTCATCAAATAAGATATCGATACCCGCAACACGTGAATAGATGTGAGTATCATCATGAGTCAAATTGCAGTAAAACATTTGTATTGCACTATGATATATGACCGAATTAGAAGTAACAAGTTCGTCAAGACATAGGTCATGAAAGAGTGCATCATAATGAGAGAAAATTGTGAAGTTAATAGGATGTCCCGCAAACACCGGACGTGTCCGAAAATCACTAAACCATTCATTGGATGCATCTAGTGATATAAAAAGTCGGTCGTCGTAGGTGTTTGGATCACGTGGACGTGAAAGATTGAACAATGGATGAGGTGGTTGATGTTGTTCAACGGGTTGCTCAACGGGAGGAGGAGCATTCGACGAGGATGCTCCCTCAGTTCGAGTCCTCTTCCCATGATTGGGCAAGCGAGGAGCCATTTGCAAACAAATAGAGAACTTGAAATAGAGAGGAAGAGTGAGTTATACCTCAAATAGACAATGAACAGTGAAAGAGAATGAGAAAGTAGCCCTTCTCCTTGATTTTGGTGAGAAATGGAGCACTTTGGAGAGAAAACTAGGGTTAGGGTTTGTGAAAATATGTTTGGAGAGGTGAAGGTGATGGTAGGAATGAAGGAGAGAGAGGAAAACCCGAATATAAGGGGAGGGTTTTCTTTGGTCGGAGTAAATCTGGACCGTAGGATTTCATTTGATCAAACAGCTGGAGCTGTCCCCGATTCTGGAACAGGAGGACCGAACTCGGCCCGAACTCTGTTGGGGGTAGAGTTCGGCCCGAGTTCTGGGTCTTTGTTCCAGAACTGAAATCAGGCTAGATGATGGAAAAATGGTTAAGTATGGGAAATCAAGTAAGATATGAGGACAAATGCTTGAAAGATTTAATCAAATAGATAGAGAAGTAGAATAATAGCAGGATAAAATTGAAAAATAGTGTGTCAGCAGTAAGAAATCAAAACGAACCATATAATAAACAAGGAAATATATCATAATTCAATAGTTTGAAGTTGCCATGGGTTAGCTGCAGGGGCCGGATCCCAGCTAGCGGTAGTCCTGTGGACTAGTGCACCGTGTCGCTTAGGCTTTTACGCCTTATTATCAGAAGGACCCTTTCGGCTTGTACCCATAGCAAGTTCATTGTAAGAGAATCATAATATAATCGATATTTACGCAGATGAGTTTTAATTTATGACAGCTTCATCTAAAATTCCAAGTTCACGACAAAGAAAATTGAAGCGCTCTTCGGATAATGGCTTAGTAAAGAAGTCTGCTAGCTGATGATCGGTGTCAATAAACTCTAAGTTAATAGTGCCGTTTTGCTGATGATCACGCAAAAAGTGGTGTCTAATCTCAATGTGTTTCGTGCGTGAGTGACAAATGGGGTTCTTAGTCAAGTTAATAGCACTAGTGATGTCACAAAATATTGGAATGTGCATGAAAGATAGATTGTAGTCTTCAAGGGTTTGCTTCATCCACAGAATTTGTACACAACAACGCCCAGCTGCGATGTATTCAGCTTCTGTTGTGGATAGTGCGACAGAATTTTGCTTTTTGCTAAACAAAGAGACTAAAGCCTTTCCTAATAAATGACACGTGCCGCTTGTACTTTTACGGCGACCTTGCATCCAGCGAAGTCAGCATCAGAGTAACCAATGAGGTCAAATGATGTTGACTTGGGATACCATAGGCCCACTGTAACCGTACCCTTAAGGTATCGAAAGATACGCTTAACCGCAGTCATGTGTGATTCTTTAGGATTTGCTTGATATCTAGCACATAGACAAACGCTAAACATGATATCGGGACGACTAGCAGTTAAATAAAGTAAGCTGCCTATCATACCGCGATACTTACGTTGATCAACGGGTTTGCCGCTCTCATCTGGTTCAAGTTTGGTTGAAGTAGCCATTGGAGTGCTGATTGGTTTGACGTTGTCAAGATCGAACTTCTTCAGCATGTCCTTTGTATACTTCGACTGACAGATGAAAGTTCTATTAGCCATTTGTTTCACTTGCAGACCAAAAAAGTAGTTGAGTTCTCCCATCATGCTCATCTCAAATTATGTCTGCATACACTTGGCAAATTCTTGACAGAGGGTTTCATCAGTAAAACCAAAAATGATATCATCAACATAAATTTGAATTAATAGAATAGTGTCTTTAAAAGATTTTATAAAAAGTGTAGTGTCAATTTTCCCTTTTAAAAAATCTTTCTCAAGCAAGAAAGTGCTTAGCCTTTCATACCAAGCTCTGGGGGCTTGTTTAAGGCCATATAGCGCTTTCTTTAGCTTGAACACGTGGTCGAGAAATTTGTGATTTTTAAAGCCAGGGGGTTGTTTTACATAAACTTCCTCCTTAATAAACCCATTCAAGAAAGCACTTTTCACATCCATTTGAAATAATTTGAAATTTTGATAATTTCAAAATGCATAAAGCATCCGAATGGATTCTAGTCTAGCAACCGGAGCATACGTCTCATCGTAGTCGATACCTTCCTCTTGGTTGTATCCTTGAGCTACTAGACGAGCTTTGTTCCATGTGACTGAACCATCTTCATTCACTTTGTTTCTAAACACCCATTTAGTACCAATTATTGAGTGATTAGCCGGTCTAGAAACTAGTTCCCACACTTGGCTCCTCTCGAATTGGTTGAGTTCTTCTTGTATAGCAGAAATCCAAAATTCATTATTAAAAGCTTCAGAAATGTTTTTCGGCTCAACTTGTGAAATAAAGGCAGTGCTAGCAATAGAGTCTCTTAGTGATGATCTGGTAGTTACTCCATGTGAAACTTCACCTATCACTAAATTTTCTCGATGAGAAGGCTTGAAAGAGAATTTCTTTGGCAAGCCCTCCAGATAATTTGTTTCGGTAGAAGTATTCATTGGAGTAGAAGTTGATGGCTCAACGTCATCATCAAGTGTACTTACTGCACTGTTATCTTCATCAAAAGTCACATTTGTTGACTCTTCCACAATTAGTGAGCGTTTATTAAAGACTCTATATCCCTTACTCTTGGCGGCATAACCAAGGAAAATACCATCGTCAGCTTTGGCATCAAATTTGCCTAAGTTGTCTTTGGTGTTAAGGATAAAACATCTACATCCAAAAACTTTAAAATAAGAACATTGGGGGTTCTTCCAAACCAAAGTTCATAGGGTATTTTCTTCGTAATGGGACGAATAAGCACCCTATTCAAAATGTGGCATGCTGTACTGACAGCTTCTGCCCAGAAGTATTTCGGAAGTAAAAATTTATTCAACATGACTCTAGCCATATCGTCAAGAGTCCTATTCTTCCGCTCCACAATACCATTTTGTTGAGGAGTTCTTGGACAAGAAAACTCATGATCAAAACCATTAGAATCACAAAACCTTTCAAAATTAGAATTTTCGAATTTGCCTCCATGATCACTTCGGATTCGAGTAATCATGTAGCCTTTTTCGTTTTGAACTTTCTTTACAAAAACTTTAAAAACTGAAATAGCATCGCTTTTGTTTGTGAGAAAGAAAACCCAAGTAAATTTTGAAAAATCATCAACAATAACAAATGCATAAAGCTTACCACCAAGACTAGCTACTCTACTAGGACCAAATAAATCCATATGGAGTAGTTGCAGGGGTCTAGTAGTACTTACATAGTTGATGGAATGAAATGAGGATTTGGTTGCCTTGTTCAATTCATATTCGGCACATACCGTGTCCTTTTTGAATGTGATATCGGACAATCCTCTTACTAGCTTCTTGGTTGATAGCCTGGATATAGCATCCATATTGGCATGACCAAGACGCTGGTGCCAAAGTAATCGTTCATCTTTGTGGGCATATAGGCATCTACCTGTATGGTTAGTATCTAGAGACAAATAGAAAATATAAATATTGTCCTCTCTTACCCCTTCAAAAGCAATGTCTCCTGTTGACCTATCATAAATAAGGTATTTCTTTTGTCCAAAGTTAATTTCATAACCATGGTCAGCAAGATGACTGATGCTGAGCAAGTTATGCTTTAACTCGGTCACTAGGCAGATATCCTTTATTACGGGAGAGGGAGGATAGCCAATAATACCATTACCTATGATATAACCTTTTAGGTTATTTCCGAATGATACATATCCTTCTCTCTTCATCGATAGTGATGCGAAAAGATGTGCGTCTCCTGTCATATGCCACGAGCATCCACTATCGAGAATCTACTTACTCTTAGTTGAGGAGGGAAGGTCCACCTACATCAAGAGTAGATGTGACCTTTGGTACCCAAATTCTTGAGGGTCCTGATGAGTTAGCTTTTGGAAACCATGCATATATCTTTTTATCAACTAATCTTCTGATTCTACATTATGGTGATATGTGTCCATGTAGACCACAATAGGTGCATGTAGCATTTCTATTCACATTAGGAGCATGCTGATAATGTTTATAAGAGTATTAATGACATGTAGACTGATATGGCATGGTATGATGTTGTCTATATGTCATGGTATGATGAGGTTGTCTATATGGCATGACATGATGAGGTTGTCTATTTGGCATGGCATGATGAGGTTGTCTATATGGCATGGCATGATGAGATTGTCTATATATGGAGTGATGTTGATTGTGTCTTTGTGCAACATGATGATGACTGTGAGTAGCATGATGTTTATGTGATATATGATGATTATTTCTACGTGCATGAGGTTTGTGAAAGTGTGTGTATATGTAGGCATGATTGCGAGCAGCATGAGTATGACGTGGTTTACTAGTATGAGTAGTACTATGCTTTGTGTGTGTCTCATGTGATTGGGTTTGAGGTTGAGCAACATGTTTTTCCAATTTAGTCTCTAATTTCTTAGAGACAGCTTGCAATTCAGTGATCTTAGCATTTAAACCATACAACTTAGTGATAGTGATCTTGTGTCTATTCTTTTTATCTGCAAGCTCCGTGTTGAGTGTTACAATTTCTTTTGTTTGCTGCTCAATACGTGCCTCGGCATCATGTAAGCTTATTTTAAGCTTAGATACCTCATCAGTGACATCCGTGGGTACAGTGTCTCTAATATTATCAAGTAAAAGAGAAAGTCTTTGTATTTCAACTTCATGACTTTTGATTTTGTCCTTGGCTTGTTTGTATTTACCAATGGCCTTTTTATGGTCACTAAGTAAATCAGTAAAAGCATCGCCAAGTTCATCAAAAGTGAAGTCGTCAAGAGTGTCGTTAGATACCTTGTCGGATGTTGCCATTAGGCAAACATTAGCCGTATCTTGAGGAGAGTTCTTTTCTTCCTCGGAGGCAATGGCATCGCTTTCATGCTAGATGCTAGTGTTGGCATATCTCTTTGAAGTGGTCTTCTTATATGGCTTCTCATAGCGGTTGCTTTTCTTTGAGAATGGACAGTCTTTTCGGACATGTCCTGTCTTCTTGCAACCATAGCAAGTAGGCTCTTCTTCCTCATCTTCTTGTGGTTCCTTCTTTCTTCGGTTGAAGCGAAGGAATTTCTTGAAGTTGCGAACCATGAGGGCTTGATCATCATCTTTTGAGTTGTCGTCATCCGTCTCTTCGGGTTCAGCCCTCCGTCGGTGAGCTTTGAGTGCGATCTCCTTAGCCTTAGGAGAAGGCTCTTCGAAGTCCTTGAGGTCAAGCTCATGAGTTATTAGCTTTCCCATCAAGGTCTCCATAGACATTGTTGTGAGATCGTTTCCTTCTATTATGGCTGTCACCTTAGGGTTCCAAATTTTTGGTAGCCCCCTAAGTAACTTGCGAATCTTCTCATGATTTGAATATTGCTTTCCAAGTGAAGACAGGGGGTTGATGATGTCGAGGAATCTTGTGAACATCTACGTGATCGTCTCGTTTGGCTTCATCTTGAAGGCCTCGTATTCTTGAGTGAGACGACTTATTTTTGATTCCTTGACTTGGGTGGTTCCTTCATGCGTCACTTCTAGAAGCTTCCATACTTCGTGGGATGTGGTGCATGTGGATACCCTGTTGAACTCATTCCTGTCTATAGCACAGAATAAAGCATTAATAGCTCTCGCGTCTAGACTTGCCTGTTTTTTCTCCTCGTCAGAATATTTGTCATGTGATTTTTCAATGAGATCACCGTTGACAACTATCCTGGCGGGCTTTTTGTAACCGTCAGTGACGATAGTTCATAGGTCAATGTCTAGAGACTTGAGATAAAAACTCATCCTTGTTTTCCAATACGTGTAGTTAGTTCCATAAAATAGGGGAGGCCTATGAGTGGACTGTCCTTCACCGTGATTGAAAATCAAGGATTGTGTTGTTGCCATAGATCAGCTCTAGGATGTAAATCCTTGTAAAGAGAACAGAGCTCTGATACCAATTGAAGCACAGATGGCAACTCTAGAGGGGGGTGAATAGAGTTTATATAGAAAATAACCATTTAAAATTAACTCTTTCACGAATTATAAGTAATCAGAGTAAAATACGGAAAGTAAATGAAGAGCAAGAAAGCATACGCAAACACAACGATTTTAACCTGGTTTCCCTCGTGGAGGACTAGTCCAGGCCTGAGAACTCTAGCTCAGGATTAAATCCACTATTTGTGAAATAGTAGTTTACAACCCGTGCCTTTACTTCAGAAGAGCACGTCACCTTCTTACAGAGAATCGCAGTGGCGATTGCTTGGAATTGTCTAAGCGACTTCTTCAACTCTTGCACAAGAATCCTAACTGAGAGATGCTGAGCACTCGAGACTTAGGAGGCTTATGGCTAGTAGATGGGAAGGGTATGGCTTATTTGAGCTATAAGAGGGAAGAAAAGAGAAGATTGGATGATTTGAAATGAGAGAATTCTTGGCCTATTTATAGGGTTTTTGTAGGCAGAATTCGGCCAGAATTCGGGTAGGAAATTTCAAATATTTGGCTGTTGGACAACTAGCAACCAGCTAACCCTAAAATTTGGGATGCTAATTTTTAGGGGACAAAGTTCGGCCCGAACTCTGTGTGGAGGCAGAGTTCGGCTCGAACTCTGTCTCCAGAGCACAGAGCTGGTCTAAGTGGCCAGTGGGTATTTTTCTGGATGGTAGAGTTTGAGTATTATTGGGTTGGCTATAGGTCAAGTCTCAAGAGCTCAGCATGACACAATTTACATCAGTCTAGACTCAACAAAAGTGTAAAATACAGACTCAAATATAACTGAGAAGCGGAGACTGAGCTGTCGTCTGACTTGAGCTTAATGTAGACGTCGTGTGTCGTATTAAATTATTACAAATATTATTTAGTCAATGTTATCAATATTTGGTTGACTGTGACTTTGTGTCAACACAGAGTTAGATTCCGGTGGGCCGTGCACAAAATCGTCCGTTGAGTCGGACCGGGTGGCCCGCGATACGACGATTTTATCAACTGTCTCAGAATCGGACCAAACTTGTTATACAGGACCAAAAAAATGATACGGTCCTGATGGCGCAAGTTTTATCTCGATCTGACGAGTGTGCAAAAAGTAATTGGAGAATTTGCAAAGTGCACGATACGGTGAATTTTGACGGATACGCATCAAATTCGTCGCGCACACGCGACCAATTTGAATTCCGTCAAAGCCCACACGACCACGAAGCCATTACGCAGCTTTCGATGCTTTCGATTCACGGCTACGGCGCCCAGTTTGACGGGACGCACGTCGTGTGGATGAGTTTTTCAAGTTTTTAACTGTTTTGAAATCAGGTTTTCGGTCAACTTCAGAGTTGAATAACTCTCTGTAAACTAAATGAAAAATTAATCTATCAGAAGGGTTTCAATCCCCTATATGTGGGCTTCGACTGCTGCAAATTAGTTTTCAAGGTTTCGACAGTTTTGGCACGGTATTACTCTTCCAACACAGGGTGTTAGCTGTCATCTTGTCCTATTTTTGGACATTGATTGTCGAGTTTTTATCGAATCAATCCCACAAGTTCTGTTCGATTCTTCCCTAGCCTAATTAACAGGGTGCGGAGGTGTATAGGTTGACTACGTACCTGTGCAATGGATCGAAAAACGACGAAGCGTGGTGGCGGGGAAGTCGACGTGAAGTCGGCTCCATCAATCACTACTACTGTACTATGCTCTGTTCAGCCCGCGCGTGCGAGGGCTTCCTGGCCTCCTCCGGCCGTGCGCGGCGGCGGCGACGGCGGCGGGTGGCCACCCAGAGGTTGGGGAAGGGTGGCACGTCGAAGGTTTTAGGGTTTAGGCGAGCGTTGGATTAGGGTTGCACAAACTCCTCTCTCTCCCGATATCGCTCATATATGCTGCTGTGTTTCTCAAAACTCGGGTTCATCCTGGGATTTATAGGTTCGGCTGCTGCTACTTATTGTGGGGGTGCCCGGGCTTGGGCTCAGCTGGGTTTGGGGAGGCCCAAGCCCGGATGAGACCCTGTGCTGGGCTGTTTTGGCTTGTTTGCCCTATATATTTTTTTTTATTTTTATATATATATATATATATATATATATACGCATATATATACGTATATGTATAACATGTATATATATATATTGACCTATTTATATAATATTAGTATATACATGTATATATATACATATATATATCATAATTGTAAAAATAATCATTTAACTATTTAGAACATGGAATAAATATATACACAAAATAATTAATAAATATATCTAATCAAATAAACACACACAATATATATGCATACATATATTGTTCTAGTCAAAGGTCCTACCAACCCAAAATGGCATTTAAAGAAAACGTATCTTGTTCGAAATTAACAAATATATAAAATATTAATAGAAATCTTATATTTATTTAACTATTATTTATACTTAGTTATTGATCATAAAAAAATAAACACCAATATACATGTAGTATCTATGTGGCCGCCTTGGTCGCACTAAGGGTCTACATGGCTTAGGCTTGTTTCGAGTCTAATTCGGACTAGCTGGTTACAACTGGATCTTCTGCAAGTCAGTAAATTAATAATATTTAATTAAACTTATTTATAATGGTCATGTCACAACTTAGCCTGGTTTTCCTAATTAGGATATCACTATGGCTCGGTCTTCCCCTACCATGGCTAAATACTAGTCAAGGCACACCACTGCACTATCCGTGCCATGATTCCTAGTCGTCTGGTACTCAAAAACTCACCCATGGCTAAAGTCACCTACCGTAATAATTAACCAAATAATTATTTAATAAAATCTTAAAATTATCATTTAAATCAATTAAATAATAATAAAAAAATTTCAAATTTTTTGGGAAGGGGGTTACAGCATGAAAGCTACATTCATCATGCCTTCTATTACCTTTGAAGCGGGTCCACATATGTTACATACATACGCAAATTTCTATACCTCTGTCATTACCATTTTCAAGGGTTTATCTTTATCTGATAGCTTCGTTAGTGTCAGAAGGTCACAGGCAGGGACCAAGACCACTTTGGAATTTACAGAGCCTGAAGAGAATGTTCTTGCTGATGAGACTCTACAAGCTACGCTTGTCGGTTTCTTCGATGAAGTACATGATGCGCTACATGTCATCCTCAAGAACCGAAAAAAGAAATCTCACATAAAAAGGTTCAACAAGAAGCAGAAAATTGGGGACTCATCTACCCAGTCTGCCCCATATGAGTTTCATTTTTATACTAAAGTTCAAGAGAAGAAAAAAAGAAGAAGCAACCATTATTAAAAAGCCCATGGCGAGGACTAGGCTTCAAACACTACAACAAGAAATGGGGCTTTCTTCTAGGGGAAAGGGGCAACCCCTTCTCCAATCCAGAAGGAAAATAGAGTTTCTATTGAAGAGACCAGTAGAGAACCGATTGTGCAAGATGAACCTTTCGGAACCGAGGGATCGCCTCTAATGCTTCTCAAGCGTAAGGCGATGAGAAAATTATTGGCAACCAAAGTGGTACAAGAGAAAACTGTAGTCTCACCTGTTGGCACAGTTTATTTTGATAACATTAACAGCATCTTCGTAGTCTAGTTTTTCTCTGTATTTCAGCTAAAAGATGTCCTTTCAAAGCTCTACTAAATAAGTTCTGTCCATTCAAACTGAGTCATCAAAGCCTTATCGGAGTTCCTAAAAAGACTGAAGAAAAGACCAGCGCTCCTTGAAGACGGCTCTCAAATTCAAGATTTTGAGTCTGTACAAGGTCTAGGTCTTTCTGTATAAACACCTAAGGTTGGATGACAAATCATAAAGCTCTTCTATTTTTTCACTCAAAAATCAATGTCTAAAAGAATGACATACCGACGGTATACCGATGTATACCGACGGTATACCGATGTATACCGACGGTATACCGTTTCTGAGCCACAAGAATATTCTGTGATAAACATCGATATACCGACGGTATACTACGGTATACCGTTTTGTGAACCACAAAATGTTCTATGATGAATATCGGAATACCGACGGTATACAACAGTATACCGACGGTATACCGTTTTATTAGCCATAAAAATGTTCTGTGATGAACTTCGGTATACCAAAGGCATACAACAGTATACCGACGGAATACTGTTTTGTTAGCCACAAAATGTTCTGTGACGAACATCGGTATACCGACGACATACCGCTGCATATCGACGATATACCGGTTTATCTGATTTAATTTTTTAATAGACAAATACTAGCATTAAATGCTAGCATTAAATGCTCCCCAACGGATATAATTATTACCGTTACTGTTCCAAACGGAATACCGACGGTATGTCAGTCCATACCGACGGTATGCCGTCTGGGTTATATTCACGAGCATTAAATGCTACCTACTCTTGGTTTTCTATATAAATGGATTCCTTCTCTCTCTTGAAGGCCATCCACTTAAGTCATAAATTTCTCAACAACCAAGAGCTCCACCATTACTACTCTATCCAAGCTTTTAATTGTCATCCAATCCAAAAGTGCTAGAGTATTCAAGAGTTGTACTTTTCGATCTTCAAGTGTTAGAAGATCAACAGTTCTTTTCCTTTCCTTTTTGAAGTTGACGAGCCTTCGTAAGAAAACTTGTGTGTAAGAAGTTGGCGAGTTCTTCGGATCCAAACTCGTGTTGAAGTTGGCGAGTTCTTCAGATCCAAACTCGTGTGTACTATTTACTCAATTGTGGATTTAAGCCGGAGAGAGTTTTGGGACTGGATTGCCTCTAGGGAGGAGACCAGGATACATCGCGTGTTTGATTTTCTCACTCTCTCTTATTTTATTTCAGTTACATAGCTTACTTGTGTTTAGTTTTATTTTATTTTCCTATTCACCCCCCCTCTAGGGTTCTACAATTGGTATCAGAGCTTTTGTTCTCTTGATTTGGATTTACACCCTTAGAGTGATCTATGGCTACTAACCCTAGTATCAACGCATTCCACAATGAGGGACACTCGACAAATAGACCACCTCTATTTGATGGAACCAACTATAACTATTGGAAGATTAGGATGAGCATTTATCTGAAGTCGATAGATTTTGATTTATGGGATTGTGTGATAAATGGTCTCCCTACTCCTTCTGGAGTTATTGAGGATGTTGTATCTGACACCCTTAGGGATAAACTCACTGAGAATGTCAAGAAGCTTGCCAGTCGAGATGCTAAAGCTATGAATGCTCTTTACTGTGCTCTCGATAGCAGTAAATTCAATAGGATCTCTACCTGCAAGAGTTCAAATAAAATTTAGAACTTGCTAGAAGTCACCCACGAGGGAACATCACATGTAAAAGAATCAAAGATTAGTAGACTCACACAAGAATATGAATCTTTTAAGATGAAACAAGATGAGTCTATTACTTGCATGTTTACTCGTTTCGGTGATATTATTTACCCTCTTTCTTCTCTTGGTAAGGAATATCCTACTCATGAAAAGATCAAGAAAATTCTCAGAGGATTGACTAAAGGATGGAGTCCTGAAGCTACCGCCATCATTGAAGGGAACGACTTGATGACCATGAACCTTGAGATCCTCATGGGGAAGCTTATGACTCATGAACTTGACATGAAAGATCCAGAGGAATCATCCATGCAAGAGAAGGAGAAGGAGAAGGCCAAAGAAAAGGAGAAGTCTCTGGCTCTCGAAGTTACAAAATCCTACTCAAAGGATAGCTCCGACGACAACGAGTCGGATGATAATGAAAAGATAGCTCTCACAGCAAAGCATTTTCGAAAGTTCAACAAAGCCAACAGCTTTAGACAGGACAACGATAAAAACCCTGCTTTCTACCAATACAGGAGAATCGGTCACATCAAGAGAGATTGCCCTATTACAAGAAAAGGCTCCAGTAAGTACGAGAAGCCTAACAAAGGAAGCTCTTCCTCCAGAAAATACGACAACACCAACATCTGGTGTGAAAGTGATGCTAGCGATTCAGACAACGACAAAGAATGCAAATACAATGCAAATGTTTGTCTCATGGTAACCGATGAGGTACTCGATGATCTCTCTTTGAATACTCTCACTTATGATGACTTGGAAAATGCTATTCTTGAACTATACGAGGAACACAAAGGTGTTAGAAACAAGTACAAGAAATCTCTAAAAGAGATTGATGTACTCAAACTTAAAGTAGAAAGACTCTCTAATATCATTATTGATGTAAAAGGGAAATCTTCTGCCTCTGACACGGATGAGATAGAGTCTTTGCGACTCAAGTTACAAGAATCTCAAGTTATCATTGAGAAAAAGGATAATGAGATTCAATCCCTCAGAAAGGCTTATGATTTTGCTATGCATAAATTTCAAGCTGCAAATATAAGAGAATATGATACTTCTACCAAGTATAATGATCTTCTTGTGCAAGGTAAGAAACTAGGTGATAAGAATACTACTCGCACACATGCTCCAAGACACGCCTACACTCATCACAATACTAGTCATAATTCTTACATTAAAAAGAACACTACACACAAGTCCTATCCTAACACAAGAAAAGGATACTTTGTTAAGAAGAACACCTCACATCATGTCTTCTATTATAATCATTATAACACTCTTGATAGAACTCCTTGTACTAAATCTTCACATGTGCATAACACTCACACATTCTCTTCTAAATCTTCCATGATGTGCAACTATTGTGGCTTACTTGGACATACTTCTAATTATTGTCTAACAAGGAAACAATTTGATATGAAAGTTTATAAATGGGCTCCTACGACTAACAATTAAGGACCCAAACAATCATGGGTACTAAAATGTTCATCTTCAACTTATGTTGTAGGTGAAAAATCCTTCTCATGCTAGAAGCAAGTGGATCCTCGATAGCGGTTGTTCACGGCACATGACCGGTGATGCTTCACTTTTTACAATGTAATCGATGAAGAAAGAATGACATGTATCCTTTGGTAACAATTTAAAAGGCCACATCATAGAAAATGGTAATATCGGTTCCCCTCCTTATCCTTGTATTAAGAATGTTTGTCTTGTTACAAATCTCAAACACAATCTTCTCAGTATCAGTCATCTTACGAATAATGGTTATGATATTAAGTTTGTTAAACTCAAATGCTTTATTACTGATAGCTCTAGTGGATCTACAGTATATGAAGGCATTAGAGAAAACAATATCTATGTTCTCTATCTTGTTGAAGGTACTAACAATAACAGGTGCTTAGTTGTAAAGAACGATGAAAGTTGACTTTAGCACATGAGGCTCGGACACGCCAACATGGATACCTTTTCCCGTCTTGCAACCAAGAAGCTTGTACGAGGACTTCCAAGTATCTCCTTCAAAAAGGATATGGTATGCGAAGAATGTGAGAAAAGTAAGTTGACCAAGTCATCCTTCAAATCCATCAACTCTGTGAGTACCACTAGACCACTTCAACTCATTCATATAGATTTATTTGGTCATAGTAGGAGCTAGTCTTGGAGGCAAACTTTATGCTTTTGTTTTGGTTGATGATTTTTCGAGATTTACTTGGGTCATTTTTCTTGCTAGTAAAAGTGATACTTTTCGTGAATTTGTTTCATTTTGTAAACGTGTTCAAAATAAGAAAGGCATTTCTATTAACAAGATTAGAAGTGATCATGGAGAAGAATTTGACAATGCTAATTTTAAAAGATTTTGTGAAAAGAATGGTTTTGGTTATGATTTTGCTTGCCCTCGAACTCCTCAACCAAATGGTGTTGTGGAGAGAAAGAATAGAACCCTTGGCGATATGGCCAGGGTTATGTTAAACCAATATAACCTCCCCCAATAATTTTGGGCGGAAGCCGTAAACACGGCATGTCATGTGATAAATAGGGTCTTGATTAGACCTATTTCTAAAACGACTTCTTATGAGCTTTGCTTTGACAAAATTCCCACTATTGAGTATTTTAAAGTTTTTGAATACAAATATTTTATTTTGAATACCAAGGACAACCTAGGCAAATTTAAAGAAAAAGCTTATGAAGGTATTTTTCTTGGCTACTCAATACATAGTAAAGGTTTTCTTGTCTTTAATAAAAGAAGTCTCGTTGTTGAAGAGTCAATTAATGTCTCTTTTGATGAACTTAACTCTTCTCCATTCTCCTTATCCGATGATATTGATGACATCTCTTTTGGTTTGGAGAACTCTTCTATTGGAGATCTTCGTCCTTCTTCATCTAACAATAAAATTGTGACCCCTCCAACAAAAGATTCTCTACCACTCGAGCCTCCTCAAGAGGATCTCCCAAAAGAATAAAGATTTGTCCCCAATCATCCTAAGGAGCTTATCATTGGTGATCCTTCATCCCGTGTCAGTACTAGATCCTCCACTCGTGATCTTTGTACAAATGTGGTTTTATTTCACAAATAGAGCCTAAAAATATTAATGATGCTTTTCATGATGACTTTTGGATGATAGAGATGCAAGAAGAGCTAAATCAATTTGAGCGAAACAAGGTTTGGGAACTTGTCCCTAAACCTAACAACCACCCCATTATTGGAACTAAATGGGTGTTTCATAATAAACTTAATAAAGATGGGTTAGTGACTCGTAATAAAGCCCGATTGGTTGCTCAAGGCTATAACCAAGAGAAAGGTATTGACTACGATGAAACCTATGCTCCGGTTGCTCGTCTTGAATCCATTCGTATGCTATGTGCTTTTGCTTGCTTTAATGATTTCAAACTTTTTCAAATGGATGTTAAAAGTGCTTTTCTTAATGGCATTATTAAAGAGGAAGTTTATGTTAAGCAACCTCCTGGCTTTGAAGATTTTCAATTTCCTCATCACGTCTTCAAACTACACAAAGCCCTTTATTGCCTCAAACAAGCTCCTCGTGCTTGGTATGAGCGCCTTAGTTCCTTATATCTCACAATTTTTTTAAGGGAAAAGGCGACACCATACTTTTTTATCAAATCCCTTAATGGCACACTTTTATTAGTACAAATTTATGTCGATGACATTATCTTTGGTTCTACTAACAATGCTCTTTGTGTAGAATTTGCTAAAGTAATATAGGATGAATTTGAAATGAGCATGATGGAAAAACTATCATTCTTTTTGGATTTGCAAATCAAACAAGGACCCAAAGGAACCTTCATCAATCAAGCCAAATATACAAAGGATCTCCTCATATGCTTCGAACTTGACTCATCCAAATAAATGATGACTCCTATGGCAACAATGACAAAACTTGATAACGATGAAGATGGTACTTCGGTCGACATTTGTAAGTATCGAGGTATGATTGGTAGCTTACTTTATCTAACTGCTAGTCAACCTGATATCTTGTCTAGTGTGTGTCTTTGTGCACGATACCAAGCAAATCCAAAGGAATCGTACTTATGTGTTGTAAAGCGTATTTTTCTATAACTTAAAGGCACCATTAATATGGGACTTTGGTATCCGAAATCATCATCCTTTGAACTTCACGGCTTCTCAGATGCAGATTTTCCCAGATGCAAAATTAACCGAAAAAGTACTAGCGGCACATGTCAATTCCTTAGGAAATCCTTGGTATCATGGTTAAGTAAGAATCAAAACTCTATTGCTTTTTCAACCACTGAGGCTGAGTATATAACAGCCGTATGCTGTTGTGCACAAATTCTTTGGATGTCACAAACACTTGTAGACTATGTCATTTCTTCTACTTACACTTCTATTAAATATGATAATACTAGCTCGATAAATCTCTTGAAAAAGCCGATTTGTCACTCCCGCATGAAGTACATTGAGATTAGACACCATTTTTTTTGTGACCATCAACAAAAGGGGGATATCTACCTTGATTTCAATGACACTACTTATCAATTGGCCGACATTTTAACCAAACCACTCCCGGAGGATCGTTTCATTTTTTTTTTGCCAAGAATTAGGTATAATTCTTTTTGACTCTTAGCTCCCCTCCAACGACACACCGTCGACATACGGCGGCATATCGACGGTAGACCAATTTGTGTTCAAAATTATCTTCTGTACACAAAATCGGCATACCGTCGGCATACGCCGGTATACCGACAGCTTGTAGTTCGACGTGGATACTGACTATCACATCTGCCTCGGGCCCCACCAAATCTTCTACTCTCTTTTTACCCTATCTCATTAACTACCCATCAAATCACATCCTATCCCTCATAACTTCCCATCCCATCCCAACCCTTCACCTCCTTTCATTAATTACTTTCATCATCACCCTTTTCAAAAATTTCCCCCATTTACTTCTTTCATCAATTCACTTATATTTTCGAAACTCTCCCAATCCTTTCCAATTCCCTTTCTTCCTTTAAAAACCCAATCTTCTTCTTCTTCCTCTTTATTCTTCATCACTTCTCCATCATACCTCTCCATCAACCCATGGCTACTCACAAACGTCCTCGCTCCTCCTCCACCGCTGCGAACCCGTTTACTCCTATGCCTCTTCCACATGGCTATGATCCAAAAAATTTCACCTCCGCCCTAGCTGCTGACGCCTGGTTCCAACATTTTGCCAACCACAACGTCTTCAAGGGTAAGGCCATCAACTAGAATCTTTTCTCCGGCCATCTCTTCCTCTTTGAGGCAGCTGACTTCTCATCTCTTCTGCGACGTCAGGTGCCCGTCTACCCGGCAACGGTACGCCTATTCTACTGCAATCTCATTCCTGATGTCCAAAACAATGCTATTGAGACCATGGTCAATGAGCGCCACTTTGGCCTCACGGCTCGCGACATCGCGGAGATTCTCGAAGTGCCAAATCGAGGAGATGCTCTGCCTACCCTGGACGATCTCTATCCTTCTGCCGAAGTCTCCTTTGACGCATTCTGTGCCATCATCTGCAAGGGCCCCAATCCTTCGGCCATTCCGTCCCTCTCCAAGCAGTTGGAGCCCTTCTACTACGAGCTCCATCGGATCATCTGCCACACCATCTACCCCAAGGTCGACAACTACGATGCAATCACCAATGACGCACTCGTCTGCATGTACTACCTCTACTCCAAGAAGACTTGGTCGTTTCCCAAGACTCTTCTCAACGTTTTCTTCTCTGTCCTACCCGCCGAGAAATCTCCCATAAAAGGGATCAACAAGAAGCAGAAAATAGGGGACTCATCTACCCAGTCTTACCCAGATGAGTTTCACTTTCCTGCTAAAGTTCAAGAGAAAAAAAGAAGAAGCAACCATTATTAAAAAGCCCATGGCGAGGACTAGGCTTCAAACAATACAACAAGAAATAGGGCTTTCTTCTAGGGGAAAGAGGCAACCCCTTCTCCAATCCAGAAGGAAAATAGAGTTTCTATTGAAGAGACCAGTAGAGAACCGATTATGCAAGTTGAACCTTCCGGAACCGAGGGATCGCCTCTTATGCTTCTCAAGCGTAAGGCGAGAAGAAAATTATTGGCAACCAAAGTGGTTCAAGAGAAAACTGTAGTCTCACCTATTGGCACAGTTTACTTTAATAACATTAACAACATCTTCGTAGTCTAGTTTTTCTCTGTATTTTAGCTAAAAGATATCCTTTCAAAGCTCTACTCAATAAGTTCTGTCCATTCAAACCGAGTCATCAAAGCCTTATGGAAGTTCCTAAAAAGACTAAAGAAAAGACCATCGCTACTTGAAGATGGCTCTCAAATTCAAGATTTCAAGTCTGTATAAGGTCTAGGTCTTTCTGTATAAACACCTAAGGTTGGATGACAAATCATAAAGCTCTTCTATTTTTCAGTAAAAAATTCAATATCTAAAAGAACGACATATCGACGGTATACCGATATATACCGACGGTATACCGTTTCTGAGCCACAAGAATATTCTATGATAAACATCGGCGTACCGACGGTATACTACGGTATACCGATGGTATACCGTTTTGTGAACCATAAAATGTTCTTTGATGAATATCGGAATACCGACGACAAACAACAGTATACCGACGGTATACCGTTTTGTTAGCCACAAAAATGTTCAGTGACGAACTTCGGCATACCGACGGCATACAACAGTATACCGATGGTATACCATTTTGTTAGACACCAAATGTTCTGTGACGAACATCGGTATACCGACGGCATACCGCTGCATACCGACGGTATACCGATTTATCTGATTTGATTTTTGAATGGACAAATACTAGCATTATGCTAGCATTAAATGCTCCCCAACATATGTAATTATTATCGTTATTGTTCAAAATGGAAAACCGACGGTATGTCGATCCATACCGATGGTATGCCGTCTGGGTTATATTCAGGAGCATTAAATGCTACCTACTCTTGGTTTTCTATATAAATGGATTCCTTTTCTCTCTTGAAGGCCATCTACTTAAGCCATAAATTTCTCAACAACCAAGAGCTCCACCATTACTACTCTATCCAAGCTTTTAATTGTCATCCAATCCAAAAGTGCTAGAGTATTCAAGAGTTGTACTTTTCGATCTTCAAGTGTTAGAAGATCAACAGTTCTCTTCCTTTCCTTTTTGAAGTTGACGAGCCTTCGTAAGAAAACTCGTGTGTAAGAAGTTGGCGAGTTCTTCGGATCTAAACTCGTGTTGAAGTTGGCAAGTTCTTCGGATCCAAACTCGTGTGTACTATTTACTCAATAGTGGATTTAAGTCGGAGAGAGTTTCGGGACAGGATTGCCTCTAGGGAGGAGACCAGGATACATCGCGTATTTGATTTTCTCACTCTCTCTTATTTTATTTCAGTGATATAGCTTACCTGTGTTTAGTTTTATTTTATTTCCCTATTCACCCCCTCTAGGATTCTATATCACCTACTTCATCAGTACCAGGGCAGTCTCCTGATCATTCAAAACCATCACTGCCGTCACAAGATCCACCGTCTCCAAAAGGTAATACCCTTACTCTTTTAGTCTAGCAAGATTTGTTGGATGTTAATACATTGACCATTTGTATTGATATTTCTTCATCTCCAGAGTCTCCACGAACCAGTGCTCCAGCTCCAACTGCTACAGCGGATATCCCTCCGGTTATTGTTTCAAAACCAACAATCATTGGGATCACCATTCCCTTGTCTATAAGGACATTGACAGCGCTTGCTTCAATTAGACTATTGTCACCACCATCTACCGAAGACAGTCCAAAGACCTCAATTCCTGAGAAAGGAGACGGCTCCAGAGATTCTAGCTCCTTCTATAGTTCAAACTCCCGCACTCTTTCGAGAAGATAAGGAGATGATAGAAATGCTGAATGGCTGCGATTTTGGCGATAAGCTGATCGAGGAGGATCCCATTGATGTTGCCTCTGATCGATCATATCAATTTTGGCGATAAGCTGATCGAGGAGGATCCCATTGATGTTGCCTTTGATCTTGATACTAAATTAAGCCAAGATCAAATAATGACCCAAAAGGATCAAAACTTGACGGCCAATGATGGCCAGCTTACTGTTGAGGGTGAAGAGCACCCTGTTAAAGATGAGGGCCACTAGAGCCCGAAAGATGATAATCAGAATCTTGATGAACCACAAGGCGATGAGAATTCTGAGCTGAAGCTGAGGACGATAGAAGCCCTGATGATGATAAGGGTGATAATGAAGACTTTGCTAAAGGTTTTGAAGATGTTAGGGGTGATAAAAACCCTGATGATGACAAGGAAGGTACTGAAGACCTCGTTAAAGGTCTCGAAGATATTGGAGGTGATAAAAACCCAGATATTGATGTGGAGGGGATTCAAAACCCTACTAAAAAAATTTTAAAAGGAAGGGGCTGAGGTGGCAGCCTAGGGGGCCAAGCTGAATCAGGGACTGGAAGCAGCCGCTTTATGTCAGGAGGCTCAAAGGCTGGAAGCAGCCAGCCGGCTGCATCTGAGACTACCATGGTGAGGTTCGTTACAGAACAAGATACCAGGCCACGTGAGACTCTATATATGTCGTTTGGCTCAGGTAAATTTTTTACTTTATTTAACATTACTCCTTTAATACTGTCTGATATAATAATTTTGCTTTTGGATTGCAGCAGGTTATGTGTAGATGATCATTGAAGTCCCGTTGACTTCTACTGCTTTCAGTCTCAGCTCTACTATAGCTCCCCTAGACGTTGGAACACATGCCATGGAGGAAAGCTCCTTAGGAGTTCCTGTACCGAAATCTCCTGTGCACTGCTGTTCCTCCATTTTCTGCAGAAGGAGGAGTTCTTGCTGAAGTAGCGATACCTGGTTTATCGGTGATGACAAGTAGCATTGTCGAAACTTATACTTGTGCCTTTTTTACTTCTCTGAGTACTCTTGTTCAGATGGCCATAGAGAAGAACCATCCTTACAATTTTCTAAAAGAACTTCATTTTCGATTGAGGCCATGCGCGGTCTTGGCGATGCCAAAAGGGCGTACTTCCTGGAATAGGTCCTGAATGAACTCGAAGATCCTATCTGATCTTATCAGGACTGACAAGAGAAAATATATAAACTAGTAGATATGGAATGCGAGGCTATAGCTCGTGAATATGAAGAACGACGGATCGCTTTAGATAATTCTGTGATTGCCTTCTCAATCAATCTGGAGAGATAAAATCAAATATTATTGAAACTACCTCTTCCATTGAGCTTTACAAGACTGAAGCAGCGAAGAAAGAAAAAGAAGCAACTAAGGGTCAGTCTCGCCTTCAAGATCTAGAATCTGAAATGGCCAGAATTCGTGCATCGGTCACAGCAACTAAGAAGCATCAATAAGAAGTGCTTGAATTATCTCAATTTGTCTCAAGCCGTCTAGATGATCTAATTAGGCAACTAGATGATTTTCTTCGAGGTCGGGGTGCAGAGATAGAGCATCAAGTTCTATCGATACAACCTTTTCTTCTAGAGTCCAGGAGGGACTTAGCCAGGGCAAGAGTAGTTGCCACCAGGGTAGAGCGAGCCGAGTCTTTAAAGAAGATGATCTCTGACCTTAGCACCCAGCCTCCAAAATGAGGAATGTAATAACTCTTTTTTTGAATATTTTTGGAGAAATGTAATATTTTCTTTCGTATTTGCATGATTTGCATGGAATGACAAACTGATGATCTTTTCATGACTCTATTACTTATTATGTATCTATTTAAGACACAAGTAATATGTATGAGTAAGAAATATGTTCAGAGGTGCTGAACATGATATATTTCTAAAAAATAACAACACTTATTATATCTGTTCAGAGGTAATGTGGACATGACAGAATACAATCTTGACATGTTATTTCTGGGATGCCATTATCAGAGGTAATGTGGACATGACAAGTCGTTTAATATATATATTAGAATTCAGAGGTAATACGGACATAAATTCGTATATCTATTGATTATCATTAAGCCAACTGGGCTCAAGAATAGGATATCTTTTAAACAACTATATTTCAAAAGATGATGCTTGTGATGATATAGTAGATGTTATGGGTTAATCTTTTGAGGATGTATCATAAGATCTGGGGTTTTATTATATGTGGTTTTATTTAAAATGAGTAAATAAAAGATAATAACTTGAAGATTTGTGGTGTGTACAATATTTGTTAGAAAACACGGTACAAATTTTTAAACATGATATTTCTTAAGGAATTTGCCGTTGATATGCATCATAGCAATTCGCCTATCCATCCCGGTCAGCTAATAAGCTCCAACATAGAAAACTTTGCTTATAACATAGGGATCTTCTTACTTTGTCTCGAATTTACCCTTGCTCATGTGCGTCATAGTCATAGGATGTCTGATAGTAAGGACCAGCTCGCCTTTTTGAAATGTTCGTACTTTGACTTTACGGTTGAAATATTTCGAGACTTCAACTGAATTTCTGAATTTGCTAGTAGTGCAAACTTCAACTGAAATGAGCCCTCTAGTCTTCGCTAGTAATGAGACTTCAACTGAATTACTGAATTCAATATTCAGATTATTCTCGATACAGAATAATTCCCGATTAGCGATGACGATGCTAAATTAGCAAGTGCATCGGCCTCTGTATTGCACGTACGACGTACATGTTCAATAATGAAACCTTTGAATGATCCAGCCAGTTTGACTGCTGCTTCCTGATATAGGATGAGATCTTAATATCGAACTTCATACGTACCTCTAACCTTGTTGGCGATCAGCTTAGAGTCTCCGTATTCTTCAAGATATTCGATATTCAGCTGTTTAGCTAACTGAAGACCGATGAGTAAAGCATTATATTTAGTAATATTATTAGGACATGGCTCATCCAGAGAATAGGTTCTTTGAATAGCTGGTCCTTCTAGGGATACAAGGACAATTCCTACTCCAGTAATGATGATACCGTTCGGTCTAATTCTAGATGTACCATCAATGAATAGACGCCAAGCGAGTATTTCTTTTGAAATCATGTTGGTCTCTAGAGTTTCATCAAGGATTTTATCGTAGAGTTTTGAGGTTTCAAGAATTGGATGTGCAGCCAAGAAGTTAGCTAGGGCTTGACCATCAACAGACTTTTGTGGGACGTAAACCATATTATACTGTACAAGCAATATCGCCTATATAGCAAGGCTGGAGTTGAGTGTACTAGGCTTCTTCCTCGAAACTCGTAGAGGATTGACTTTCGAGATGACATGAATAGTCTGGCCCGTGATGTAATAATGCATTTCTAGACGACAAACATCAGGGCTAAGAACTCTTTTTTTATCGGGCTATATCGATGTTCAGCATCGATCATTGTGCGACTGAGATAGTAAATTGCTTGTTTATGACCTTTATTGTTCTTCTGGACTAGGGGGCACCCAGAGAGTGATCTATTGCTCGAATATACATCAAGAAGGGTATTCCTGTGATTAGAGGAACTAAGGCTGGAGGGTTCATCAGGTATCTTTTTATGTCTTTTGTCACCCTCAGATTTCGTTATGCATATTTTGGTATACGTGTACGTATCTCGGACCCGTATTTCGACTTGTCCTGGCTGGCTAGCCTTGGGTTAGTTAGCATTTCATGGTTCGTGTGGTCTATTTTGGCTTTGGCGTGCATCGGGTTCGGTTGGGTTCGGCTTTGGTTTGGGTTAGTATGCAAACCCCTACCTACTACCATCCATCATTTATTAACCCAACAATCCTTCTCTCTCCTCATTCATTTTCTTAGTAACTCCTCTTCTTCTTCCTTATTTCCTTCTCCACCGAACACCCACAGTAGGCAAGTGCCCCTTGCTTTCGCTTGAGGACCCATTTTTATGGTTCTATTTGCTTCTTCTCGTAACCTCAGAATGGTTTATAACTTGGCATTTTTCACTTGGGTGCATAGATTTTCGTAGATCTAGATTTTAGCATTTTTTGAATCTTCAGGGTTTTGATCTACTAAACTTGCTTGTTTCTAAAATTGAATGTTCCATGTAGTAGAAATTTTGATTCTACACAAGTTTGGCTTTTGAATGGTTTGATTTTATCAAGTTTTGGCCGAGATGGGGTTTCTTGAGTTTCTTGAGTCCCATGGCTGCATGTCTCGGCCTTGGGGAGATGTCGAAGCCTTTTCGCCCATGTGTTTACGTTCTCGTGTAGTATTTTCCAATTACGCACACGTGTTTACGTTTCCGTGCAGTGTTTTCCCTTTATGCACACGTGTTTACGTGCTAGCGCAATCTGTTCTACGCTGAGTTGATCCGAACTCTACGCAGGGGCTACTCTCGCTCGTGTAGACTCTTTCGCTTGCGTAGAGTCTCGATCGTGTGGAGTGCTCGCTTGTATAGAGTCTCGCTCGCGTATACTCTCTCGCTCGCGTAGAGTCTCGCTCGCGTGAAGCCTTGATCTCGTAGAGCTGTCTTTTCTTGGTCTTGTCCGCGTAAAGCTATTTTACGACCGGAGCCCCTTGGCCTAGCGTAGTTTCGCTAGCGTAGAGACCTTGAGCCCCTTGGCGTACCCAGTTTGCCCTTTTTATGTTCTTGTACCTTTTGTCATGAACTTGATAGTCATAAATTGGTTAATATGATTGGAATGATAATTGTATACGATATGGTATAACAAGTAAACTGACATGCCATGACATGGCGTGATATGACAATTAAGCATGATGGGAACTATTGAATGCTATTGCGACGGCTAGCATGACATGACAAGAGTAAATTGTCTGGACACCGTGGATGATTGTGTTTGTACAAGTAAACCAGTATTGTCTTGTATCATGTCTAGGGCATGGACCCCTGAGTACCACGGTCAGGGGTACCTACTGAAACTGACTAAGGCTAAATAACTTGAATAATCCAGTAGTTATGAAGAGATTTCCTAGCTACAGGTAATCCCATTATCTGGGCACTCCATAATGGGATTTATAGCCTGCCGTCGAGTAGGGCACATTTTTAGCACACTGTCATGTGTTGCACCCTCCAAGCTACTTAAGGGTACGTGTTTCTTGGGCGATGTACCCACATGAATTCAACCCTTAATTCGTCTGGATAACCTTGATGGTCTGTAGGGCTTGTGGCTGTTGGAACATCTCATTGCATCTTGCTAGTAACTAGGCCTGTGATAACCCTAGTTAGATAAAGTATCAAGCCGTACTTATTGCTTGGCCATGAATGTTGGATGGAGTCTAACCAGTCCAAGCCTTGTCTTGTTCCAGTACCTGGCTACTTCGAAACATGATTGCTTATGCTTACCTTATCAATAACTGATCGGAATAATTTCTCATCCACTTGACATTTATTGCCCTATTTAGATTTCATGTCTTATTATTATCTTTCTAATTTTACGTTCTGATATGCTGGTTTTAGTTCTTAAGTGAAGCCTCCTTTGTGGTACTTGCTCTTTCTGGGATCTGATCCAGCTGGTTTTGCATGGCCAGATACCGGAGCAGCTCAAGAGGATCTTCCTACCTTCCAGCCAAATGGTGACCACTAGGCGTAACCCTGGCCACAAGTGGGTTTTATTTTTGCTCTCCCACTCTATTGTAAAAGTATTCGTTTGAGGTGTTTGCCTATGAGCACGTGTTAGCTCGATTACACTTTACTTACTGTCTGCCTACGGGCTGTAGCATGATTAACAAATCCTAGGGTTGATCATGTATGACTGAAACTCTTGCTAGTCTTCACATTTTGTATGACTAGCTTCATGATCATCCAAATATGTAATATATGGGACGCCTTACTATTGTATATTTGGTACTCTAACATCTTGTAGCTGCTATTATTTGCTTGAGATTGAGACAATAGGCTTGTTCATGACCATAAGAGACTGATGACTTGTAGTTAAACCCTCATGTATCTAGACAATCATGACCGTATAGTAAAGTGGATTGCACTTCAATATACGTAGCTGGCTGTGCCCGCCCCCGCTCTTCCATATTCTGGTTCTGGGGTGTGACATCTTCAAATGCTTGCTGGCATTTATTAGTCGAAATAAAAGACACACCTTTCTTTATCAATTGCGTGAACGGTCTGCAGTGTCCAAAGAGATTTGAGATAAAATTTCTGATGTACGCAAGTCACCCGTGAATCATCGTAGCTCTTTTAGGTTGTGTGGAAGACGCATCTCTTTTACGGCTTTGACTTTTTGGGGTCAACATGTATACCTTTAGAGGTAATAATGAATCCAAGAAATTTGCCACTAGAGACTACTAGAAATGACTTGGTGGGATTCATATTGAGTTGATGCTGGCGTAATAGATCAAAAATAGTTCTTAAGTCTTGGATGTGATCTTCCTTTAGATGATTTTTGACAACAATATCGTCGACATAGCATTCGACTGTCTTTTGTAAATATTCATGGAAGATGGTGCTCTTGGCCCGCTAATAGGTGGCACCATTGAGACCGAATGGTATGAATGTATAATAGTAGACTCTCAGAGGAGTGCGGAAAGACGTATGCTTTTTATCTTTGGAACTCATCCTGATCTGATTACATCCAGAGAACCCATCCATGAAAGACAATCGCTCGAATCTGCAGGTATTGTCGATCATGACTCAATGATTGGAGGAGGAAATTAGTCCTTGGGACAAGCTGCGTTAAGGTCCCTGAATTCATTGCAGTCTCGGACATTTCCTATTTTTTTCATAACTGGGAGAACGTTAGCCATCCAATCTGGATGCTGTTCCTCACTAATAAAGTCGCAGGCGATGAGCTTCTTGACTTCAGCTTCTATGGCATCCATTATATCGGGTCGGAACCGTCGCTGTTGTTGTTTGACTGGACTAGCATTTGGTAGAATGTTAAGCTTGTGAGTAGCAATCTGAGGATCTAGCCCCGACATATCTTTATAGCTCCAGGCAAATACGTTAATGTATACCCAAATGAGCTGGATTAGCTCTTATTTATCTTCTTCAAGAAGACTTTTGCTAATAAAGATTGGCCTTGGAGAAGCTTCATCTCCGACGTCAATTTGGATTAGCTCATCTTCAGTAGGTGGTTCACGCTGCTTGAAGCAAAGTTCCTACTGAGTATACACCTATTGTACTTAATGTTCTTCCTTATAAGCCTTGGTAGAGTCATTATCATTCTCTGAGAATTTAGCTGTCACTACATTAGAAGATAGAGTGACCCGACGGATATGTCCTATGCTGGTATCTGAATCCTTTGACGAAGAATCAGAAGAGTTAGATCGTTTTTCTTTATCAGATTCAGAAATATCTGGGGTTGAAATTGGCACAGTGTAGCCTAACCCATGCTTTGTTTTGTTATAGTATTGCAATGACTTTCCTTTCGGAGCAGTATGCGAATAGAAGTTCACCTACCATTACCACCATTGAGGTCGGATTTGAAGTTGTAGCCCATTTTTTGAATGATATTCTTGGATTGTTAAATGTAATGACGTAGTTGAATTCATCCACTATCATCATTTTTAGAATCGCTATCGAATATAGCCCTTTGATTCGATCCTTTTTTGAAGAGGATAGGATGCTCATCTTTCGTCCGGGACAAAATAAGAAAGAATGAGTCATGTATTAATTCGAATGATACTTTATTTTGTAGAGGTTGAATTGCCCCTAATGTGAGGGGTTCAAAATTCTCCAGAATTTCTAAATAACGTTGTGTGTAATAATTGGCATCAATATACTGTAAAGGAGATGCTACATTATTGATATTTGCATCAACATTTACAACAATGTTCTTAACCTCGGCTGATGACTTACCGAGGTTAATAACAAGGGGAGGAGAAGTCGGAGGCTTGTTACGACTAAGGTCGATAACAAGTGGCTCAAAAGAGGTGAGCTCCCTTTATTCTATTTTTTCAGTAGTGGAAGGTTTAATAGAAGGAGAGAGATTAATAGTTAGCATCTGGGAGGACAAGGGATGAGAAGTGCGTCCCTTGCCTAGAATTACCAAGACTTTGTTTGGGTTATCTTTCCGATCTTCTTCGGCGTCCTTAGCTAATACAATCTTCATGTATTCTGCTTCATCATCTTAGAGTCTGTATAATAGGCCTCGATACCTCGAAAGGGATTAAGATCAGCAACTTCTTTCTTGACTTCTCCGTTATCATCAACATATTTAAAGCATTGATGGAGAGTAGATAGCACAATGTTATGTTTATGTAACCACGTTCTTTCTAACAATATGTTGTAGAAGAGGTGATTATCAATCACATAGAAGGTTACTTTTGTACGAATATTGCCAATTTGGACCTTTAGACGGATCTTTCCTAATGGTTCACTTCTTCCATAATTAAACCCCAGAATAGTTGTGGCGATCGTAGAGAGGTTATGGACTAGAATTCTAAGTGCATCTAATAGAGTCTTTGGCATAATACTGATTACGGATCCAGGATCGACCATAATACGATAAACCTTTATTTTATCAAAATATCTCATAAAGTAGAGAGGTCAGTCATGTCGATTGTCTTCCAGTAATATATCATATTGAGTATAGGCAATATTAGGAATCAACTCCATCATACTATGGCAATTAGAGCATGCCACAGGTTCTTCGTCTGGTTTCGTGGGATGTGCCAAACAAGCGTCGCCTTGTATCAATGTCTCACTTAATATTTTTTGAGTTTCCTTCGAGAGATGCAGGAGTTCAAAAATTGATAATCTTACCAGAGTATTGGCTAGTTGAGCCAATATGTTAAAATTATATAAATTTTTGAGTCCCTGTAATGGAGTTTTCTTTAAGCTTTTGTCAAAGTGAGTCGGCTGCTTTCCCTTGTCAACTGTTGTTGGTTTAGAAGGTCATGGGTTCGCTTGAGGCGATGATGCCGAAGGAGCATTAATGGTGACAGTAGGAGATGCTGCCAGAGGAATATTATATACGGAAGGAGGAGTGACAACATTCTCTTGACCCTCTGGATAGTCTCTCAGATAGAGCCTCCAGACCTGGTACCAGTCATGGCTTCCTCTTCCGGAACGAGTGAGAAAGAGACCATGTTATAGTCTTTCACTCGTGTCTTGTTCCTGGAAGACTTCTTCTTTTGACGAGATGAATGATCTGTCTAGAATCTTAGGCTAACACGGGACTGGTTGTCTTGAAGATGTAGGGAAAGAGGTATTGGAGAACCTTTTCCATTGTTCAAGCCAGAAGCTTTCTGTAGATCATATTCCATCTTCATCATTAGTTCACGGGATTGCTGATTATACCGAGGGAATTTCGGTTGGTATTTGATCTCTGGCTTCGATGACATAATCTTTGAAGGAGAAGGCAAAGTTGTCGCTGGAGTAAGTGTCGTGTTGAGAGGAGGAACACGATCATCTAGTGAGATAGATTCACTTGAAACCATATGACACGACTTATATTTGGCCGTCTTATTTGACTTGGTAGAAGAAGTAGATGTCATCGGTTCAAAGTCGGCTACGAAATCAGGATGAATCCGCATGATTTTGCCTTTGTCAGTTGGTAAAGGTACCAAGCTGTCACTTCTTGCTGGTGGAAGGTTAACGATCTTCAAGGTAGCCGTTGGGATAGAAACAACACCATCCTGTACCAGTTGAGTAGGAAAGTCACAGAAATGTAGAGAGATGACATTGGCAGTCACTGTCTTCTTATCTTGTTGAAGAGTGATTGCTTTGGTATTGATCAACTCCTGGATCTTCCCTTTGAGCACATAGTACGCCCTGGTTAGATGTCCCAGGAACCCGTGATACATACAATATTTTGAATTGTCAGTTTTACCTACTTCATCCAGCCGTTTAGCTTCGGGAAGTTGAAGTTTGTTGCTCTTGATTAAACAATGAAATATGCTCAGGATGTCATCTTTATCGAAGGAATACTCCTCTTTGGGACGTAGTGCCCTCTGTGGAGGTGCCGTTGTTGTAGGTGCCGACTGACTCACGTTGATAGCCAGGGCTTTTTTGCCTTTATGGTTGTTTTGACGGCCACTGGTGTTGGTAGCAGGATGCTCATCTTTGTTGAGATTAGGCATTGGGATGCCTAGCTGCTCTAATTTATCAGCACTGTCTTCAACTGCCCTGGCACTTACTATGAAGGAGCCCCAGTCTTAGAATTGTGTGGGTCCCGTCCATATGCTTACTATAGGTAAGAAGTTTGATTTGCATGTATATATAGTCAATGCGTTAGGAATTTCCAAAGGCATTTTGTGTGCTTCACGATGAAAGCACTCTATAAAAATGTTCAGCGGTTTCATTAGGCCTTTGTTTGATTTTAGTAACATGGTCATGTCGTTTGTTTCTTCGTAGAACTGCTCTAGAAACATATGTTTTAGTGTCGTGAATTATATTACACAACCATCTGGAAACTACGGTACCAGCCATAGGCAATACCTGCTAAACACTCGACGAATACTCTAGTGAGTAGAGCATCGTTCTGCTGAAGATGGTCAGTTATCATCTCGAAATGGTTGATGTACTGACTCGATGATGTGCTACCATCGAATAGCATTATGGTCGGTGACTTGTATTTGTGTGGGAATGAAACTTTCTTCCATTCAGCAGGATAGGGTTGTTGATCCCTAATTTATGTAAACCCACTTTTTGCTTAAAAGCTTTGAAGTAATTTTGTAGAAGCTTGACTGCTTCTAGAGGGTCTCACAGTGTTTGAGGAGCAGCAGACTAGTTCGATGGATTGGGAGGCAGAACCGTGTGATAAGTACCACCCCAGCACCAGAATAACTTAGGGTAGCCTGAGCAGGTACAACAGCATTGAGAGGGGATTGTACCCCCAGACCGGTATTGATAGGTGTAGAGACTGCTACGTATTCTTGGGTCAAAATTAGATTCACGACCGACGAAATAGCATGTTGTGCCATAATCACGGCATGCATCCCTGTAACCATGTCAGCTATAGCTTTCAGGTAGGTCTCTAAAGCAGCAATCCGCTGTTCTTGACTGGCAGAGCTAGAAGCATCTTGCTCTTCATTAGTGATGTAGGCAGACACTTCTCTAGCCATTGAAGATGAACTGGTGGACAAAATAGTCCGATCAGAATCTTTACTATCGGCATCGAAGTCAGGCAAATTACTACCCCCAATATTAGGAGGGAAAAGATTCCTTTGACCGAAGAATTCTCAGTTTCTTGCTCTTGTGTTCTGGTACACACCCTCGTCAGAGTCACGAATTCTATCAAGATATTGTTGACTAGGATTATGGGATGCATTATGTCTTGGACATTTTTTATCCCTAGTACTACGGGATGTCATATTGACTGAAGCAAATAGCAATTCATCTTCGTCTACCATGATCAGTTCAGGAGTCCGAGTGTAATCCAAGTGGTCAAAAATAGACCGTTTAGCTGACTGAAAACAACACTTGATTACTATCTCATGATTCTGATTACAGTGGTGTTCTTAATGTAGAGTTATAGGTGTATGAGATGATCCTGTAATATTTTGCTTTGGTAC
This sequence comes from Iris pallida, assembly GCA_029216955.1. NCBI lineage: Eukaryota > Viridiplantae > Streptophyta > Magnoliopsida > Asparagales > Iridaceae > Iris > Iris pallida. Next base: position 21,506 of record JANAVB010028877.1, on the reverse strand, counting down.
AGGAATTTTGCGGAGATCAGTCACATTGATAGGAAGAGAAGAAAAAGAAGAAGGTGCATGCTCCCTGATTATGTTAGAAATATGGTTCTTATTCCTGAGATTCTATATTCCCTAAGTGTACAGGGAAGTGCTGAGTTCATTGGCATAAGTGAGAGGATTCTTGACTTTAGAAGCCTTCACTGTACGCAATTTGTTAGTTGGCACAAAATGTGCTTGATGCACCATATGATTCGATAGAATAGCTTCTGTTCTGCGCTTGTTAAGATAAGCGTGTATGTCAATATTATGCGTCACTTCCTTGTCTGTTTGAGACACCATCAATCTTCCCTGCTTTGATCTTGATATACGCAGGGTAGGAAGATTCTAATTTTGGCCTGACTGGCACTGGCCAATTTGATGAGGAGTGGGCAAGATGCCCTGTTGCTCTGTACAAACTATTCCAGCGCATTTGGTATGGCGCAGATGGACAGCAGGAAGTGAACTTTGAGTATAGTCTATTTTCCTAGTATTAATTTGATTGTCTCTGCCAAGTGAAGTAGAGTTTCTACTCATAAGTGTTTGACATCGATTGGTACAGAGGCACAATCAAATAGGTTTTCCACTAAGTCTAGGACTGGAGAAGAATAAGGAGAGGCCACATGGCGCTTTCCCTTATTCTGTGCAGAGGCCGTGATTGGTACACTCTCGACCAAGTTTGGATCTGGGAAGGAGTAAGGAGTAGCCATATGGTGGTTTCTTTTGTTCTACGCCGAGACAGTGATTGGCGCACCTTCCGCGAAGTTTAGAACTAGGAAAGAATAGAGAGTGGTCACAGGGCACTTTTCCTTACTCTGTGCAGGAGCTATGATTGGCGCGCTCGTAGACTTTGGAGTCCAGATGGTGAGAGTCTTCATATCTTTGGAAACAGCAGCAAATGCACGCTTGGTACCCCCAGTGTCAATTATTACTTCATAGGCTATTTGGATGACTTCAACGACCAAAGTCTTCTGCGTCGTGCCAGTCGACGCAACACCGCATTGAGTTGTCACTTTCTCATCAGAGGAGAAAGTCGTCCCCAACAGAGTCGCCCTTTTGTTTGCAAGTACAAAAGTTTTCCAAGGAAACTGTGCTATAAACTAAGAAAGTAAAAAAAGGTACAATTTTGATTCTGGAGAAGTAAAACTGTAGGAATCTGACCAGAAGATGATTACTTTATCCTTTGGACGATACGATGTCGAAAAAGAGAGCCTCTTGGATGAGCTGTAGCAACATGGTCAGGATATTATGATCATTAATGATGCTTGTAAAGTAATTTTGAACTCTATTTATAGAGTTTTAAAATAACTATCTGATAGTTATATTGATTGGCGCACAATGCAATTGGCGCGCCATCACCCAATTGGGCAAACGGTTGGCTTAACTGCTTGGGACGCATGTCATTTTATGAGAGAAATACGCTTGGTCGTGGGCAAAGTCACATGCACGTTCAAGATTAGTGGCATGGATGCCACGTCATTTTACTACTTCTGGATGATAATTGATCAATTGGCGCAAATTGATGAGTGGCACAATTTTTTGATGGACGCCATCTGCCTAAAATATTGAATCTGTAGGGATTGATCACTTTGCGCCAAATGATGAATAACACAGGGAAACTGACAATCATTTATGAATTTAGGACATAGCCTCAATAATATTCGAGAACCCATGAATACATATAATTATTTCGACTTAGCTCCCATGCCTCGCCAGTGTGCAGCTAGCTGCAATGAACTTACAGTCTCCATAATCCAGATAAATGACTGTAGTGCACATCTGCCACGTCACAGTAGGTTGTCGAATATTTTCTTAACTTTATCCAGAAAAATTTCCAAAGAATTTATGAAGATTCAAAATGAGTTATAATAGTCCAAATCGTGATAAAAAGTTTTATTAGGTACTAGAAAATAACAGTAAGATAAGAAGACTTCAAAAATAGTCTCGAACAGGAAACAAACAAGTTCTCTGAAAGTCTAAATGCTAGAAGAAAACATCTAAAGAAAGGTAGTGATCCACAGTCTTCTCCAACCATGCAAAAAAGGCCTTCGGTCTTCAGTGCTCGCCCGGGATCGGAATAGTCTCCACTTCTTCAGCTGTCATGAGGTAGACTCGTCCCTCCGGCTGTGCTCCATGCAGCGGCTTAGTCTGGATAGGTGGGTCCCTCTGCTGCAGTCCTGGTGCTCCTCGTGCTCGTGTAGGAGCGTAAAAAGTGCTTCACAATGATAGATCATTCTATTCAAATTGATCTACTTTATGCCGCAGGGAGGTTAAATACTTTACGTCCAAGACAAGGCTAATCGCTTTTACGCCTAAAGCAGCCAGGGTCAAGACAAAGGTTTTACGCCTAAGATAGGCTAACCCTCTTTTTACTCTGGACAAAGCTGTCAAAGTCTCGCATTTAATGCAAAGTCTGACATGAAAATATTGATGATGGCATATACCACAGATTTCGAAGGGATTTATTTTATACAGAGACCAATGTTGTCGTTTAGCATGTGGACTGAGCTACTTTACGCTCACACTATGGCTTCTTTTACGCACGGAGATTATGAGTTTTTACGCTCGAAAGTCGACGTGTGCGTAAAGTCTATTTGGGCTACTTTACGCTCAAGGTTATTTAATAACCACTTTACGCGGGAAATCTATGACAGGGCTATTTTACGCCTAGTCCACTGCTTTATGCTCAGAGTACATTGGGGTTGTTTTATGCCCTATTTTTCTTCATCAGTTGAGAACGTGATCTGCCTACATGGCTTTCACGCCACACATCTCGAAGAATGTGTGTACGTGCATCATATTCTTCCTGAAATGATGGGACACGTTTCAACATATACAGACGATGACTTCGGTCGTGGGTGGCAGTTGTTAGCGTAAAGACGAAACTTTTGCTGAGTTTTTACGCACAAGAGCCCAAGTCTATAAATAGACTTATTTTCTCATAACACACACATAGAGGGAGACAGAAGAAAAGACAGAGAGATTAGAACTCAGAGATTTTTGATTCTCCAGAGCATTCTTCTTCAACCTTTCTTCCAGAACAGAGTGAAGAAAAGCAGGAAAGCATTCGGCCTCGCCATCAGTGCCCATGTGCGTCGATACCTTTCTGGTGACTTAGTTCTTCCAAGTTGTTCATCTTCAAGTAGCGATCTTCATCATCATCGTATGGTCCAAGGAACAAAGTGATCATTTACAGATCAGACTTCTACAGCAATACTTTTCCAAAATTAAATTTGTACTTCTTGTACTTTTTCTCGTTTTATTTTCAAAAGCCAATTCCTAAGGCATTTTTGTTAAGTGAAACAAAATGGAGACTCTGCTGGGGACAACCTTCTCCTCTGACGAGGAGGCAGTTGCTCAATACGATGATGTGTCGATTGGATCGACAAAGAAGACTCTGGTTGTATACTTCGACCAGACTGCTTATGAAGGGATGCTCCGAACTGGGGGTGGTTCTCGCTACTCCAATGTTCAAAAATCTCGCAAAGCACGAAAAGTTTGGGTTCCTAAATCCAAAATAGCTTCTGATCTCTCTGTTGCTGCTAGTGGCAAGGGAATTATTCCCACTCCTGTCGTAGGGGCTCCCGTTTGTAACGAGGCAGTCCTTACTTCAGAGTTGCACTCAAAGTGTGACAATTTATCTCCCGTTTGTAACGGTAAAGATAATCAGGTTTCACGTCCACTGCGTAAGAACCAGGTTTTACGCTCAGTGGGTAAAAACTAACTTTTACGCTCAGTACATAAAGATGAGTCTCCCATTTGTAATGGGGCAGACTATAATGATTGTGCTTCTGGGTGTAAGAATCAGTCTCCCGTCGGTGACGTGGTAGGCTCAAATAAATTACGCTCCTCGCGTAAAACAAAATCTCCCGTCTGTGACGTGGCAGATAACCAATTTTTACGCTCTACGCGTAAAGGTAAATCTCATGTCTTTGACAGTGTAGACAAAATTTGCGATGATGTTTTTATATCTAATGTGAATGTACCTAAATGTGTGCAGCGTAAAAATGTTGTTGGTAAAGCTTCAGTTCTACACCAACAGCCTTCTTATACTGCTCTACGCAAAGTGCCAAATCTACAAATTACACGCAATGAAAATGGAGTCCTTCGTGCTAAAATATCTCAAGATTTACGCACACAACTCCAAACGCGTAGAAATGTACAATTTGGTTCTACGAATGCAGCCAGTAATCTTCTTTATACATAGGGGACTAAACGTTTTTTTACCCCTAATGTAATAAAGAAGACTACTCCCTCCGCTCCTTCTGACTTACGTGAATTGCTAATGCAAAAGCGTAAGAATAAACAATCTCAGGTGACATTTCCCCAAGAAAAGCATCGTTGTGATTATCACCAGGTTGTAATCAATTGTTGTTGTTCGGCTTCAAAACGGTCAGTTTTTGATCGATTGAGTTTTAATGTGTCGCAACAACAAACTGAAGACCAAGAACATGAGTTGTCATATGTGTCAGTGAACATGGCATCTCATACTAACAGAGGACGACGTCCAAGATGAAATATGTCCCAGACCCCAAGTCAGCAATAGTTCAACGGACTTCTTGATTCTTTTGAGGGAGTATATCAGAACACTCGATCAAGAAGACAAAGACAAATGCAGACTTCTGATTCAGAAGCTGGGGGTAATCAACCTTTTGAGTCCGAGACTGACAGTGTCGATTCATACTTCTATACTGATCCTTCTATATCTTCAAGAGAGGTTGAATCCTATGCTGTTGGAGATGAACCAGAGACCTCATCTGTTAATACAGAACAGCGTCTCACTGCCGTTGAGCAATCACTGAAAGACATGCTTAACATGGTGCAAAATATGCATCAGATAATATTGAATCAGCAAACTGCTCAGCCGACAGTAATAGCACCAGTACCAGTAGCGGCACAAACTCAAGATAGTCAAGGGACTGATATACCTTTGAATATTCAGGAGCCTGCTATTAATCAAAATTCTGCTTCTCCAGATCCTATTATTCCAGAAGATGTACCATCTCCGGTTGGGATTACGGTACACCCAACAACTATTCAATCAAGTGTGCTTCCGCAAACTAGTGAGGCCATTCAAGCAGTGCGTGAACTCAAAGCACAGTTTGAAGTATTGAGGCACAAGGATCAACTCCAGAGGTTAGGGATTAAGCAACCTTATCCTCCTCTTTGGAATGATGTACCCTTTCCACCAAAATTCAAGCCACAATCCATGGTATTGTTTGATGGGAGGGCTTCTCCTAGTCAATATATCAATTATTTTGATATTATGACTGTACATCTACAGAAAAATGATACTCTTCTCACTCGAGTGTTCATTGGTTGCTTGTCGGGTTCGGCTTATGATTGGTATCGAAGTTTACCCGGCAATTGCATTTCGTCTTTCGACGAATTTAAGGCAATGTTTCTCTCCCGCTTCTACGAAGGAGGTATGGACATGAACATGTCCTCCTTGATAGAAATAAAGCAAAAGGAGAAAGAAGATACTTGGACGTTCATTGAACGTTTTCGACAGGCGACTTTAAAGATGCCCCCTGGTATGCCATATTCAGCACTCATTGATACATGCAAGATGAATCTGCGACCATCTATTGCTGTTTTTACGGGTTCTCAATTCACGGATTGTGCTTCGTTCATCATAGCAGCAGTTTCTGCCGAGACCAATGGTAGATTGGCTCGTGAACATGGGATGATTTTTGCCTCAGATGATAGAGGAAAGAAAAGTAATCCTGGTAATAACCCCGGTAATCATAATGTGAAAGGAAAAGATACCCTCATGGTTAATCTTTCCAAGAATAAAAGGACACCAAATAGTCAGGAATCTTCCAGGCTAAAAGAAGAATACTCTTTTAATGAGAGTGATATCTCAGGGATATTTCAATGTCTGGTGAAGAGTGGCAAACTTCAGATTCCAAAGCCAAAGTGGCCTAATGAGGTGAATCTAACTGACAATCCCAAATATTGTATCTATCATACATACATTAATCATCCTACCAGTGCTTGCTATGTCCTGAAGAAGAAAATCCAAGAGCTGATAAATGGCGGTGCTATCGCCTTAACTAATGATGACCATACAGTTACAACCAATATGGTTTCTCTTCAATTCGGGAACTTTCCTCCACAGTAAGTAGCAGATGGAATCATCCCAATCCCGAAGGCGACGATAAAGATTGTGAATATCCCGCCTCCTAGAGAAGAAAATGATGGATTGCTGCCTCTTACCTTAAAGAATGGTGAAATTATGTGTGTACATCCTGACTTAATACCTGAATTGGAAAATAAAAGTAAAACTTCAAAATTCAAGAAAGGCAAGAAAGTCAAAACCTGCAACATGATTTCTCATGTTATTCCAGATCCTGACGATTCAGATTATCTATGGGATGGCACTCCTTTGGAAGATAGACTAAGAGGATTGAACATATGTCCTCCAAGTCTAGCTCCTCCTACCAAACTCATGCTTACTCATCAGCAGTGGTTAGCTATAAATAGTGTCCCTTTATACCGGGCACAACAAGTCTTTGCTGCTTACGAAGAAACTCCTACAGGAATTTTTCCTCGTATCCCGAGTCTTTCTCCTCCTGTAGTTATAGAGACATCTATTCTTTATTCTCCTGCGGATACAGAGATCTCTTCTTCTTCCTTTGTGTAACCATTTGTTAAAAGTCTGCTGCCCATTCATCTATACAGTCAGCAATCTGTCCTTCTCATGAAGAAAATGGGTTATGACTTTCAGAAGGCAGAAGGTTTGAATTATGATAAAGAAATACGACTTCCTTTACAAATTCAAAATCAAAAATCCACTGTTGGATTGGGCTCTGAAATTCCTCACAACAAACCTTACAAGAAAAGGGCTAAAGGGAGGAAGATTAAATCCTGTAATATGGTACTTCCTTCTCTTGAGTCTGAAGAAAAACTTTTACTGGTACAAGATCCGGAAAGGAGTACCACAAAGATTATGAGGGATCTTCCAAAGAAGCAGAAGATGTAGTGGAAACAGTACCAGCTCAACCTTCTCCTGTTTCTGCTAAACCCTCGGTGGTTGAAAAGGGGAAACATAAAACAGTACATTTTGACGTTCCATTGAAGTCTGCTTCCAGTCAGGGGGTGGTGATGAAACCTTACAAATTTGATATTCTAGCTCAGTTAGCCAATACTCCGGCTAGATTATCCATATTTGAATTGCTTCGTCTTTCTAGAGAAAGCAGGGAGACTTTGAGTGAAGCTCTACTTCAGGCAGATTCATGCTTGGCTCAACTCAAGAGTCCTGATAATACTCCAGTGTCGTGTCCGTAATGTCATAGTGTGATGGAAGCAATTCCCAATATCACCTTTACACAAGAAGATATGTTGTTGAAGCATAACAAACATAACAGACCTCTGTGCTACACTGGGTATATTGTAACTACCGAAATTGACAGGATTTACATCGATCCTGGGTCATTAATTAGCATAATTCTTCAAAGTATGCTAAGACCCCTGAGGATTCCTACTAGTGACCTGACTTACACTAGTACTACGATAGTTGGTTTTAACTCTGGCAAGAGTAAACCACTGGGGAAGATTCGTCTGAAGATTCAGATTGGCGATCTGCGAACTATGGTAACCTTCTATGTTATCAATTCAGATGTATCCTACAATATTCTTCTTGGAAGACCGTGGATTCATGAACACAATATTGTGCCTTCAACTCTCCACCAATGCTTTAAGTATGTGGATTCTCAAGGAGTTGTAAAGACTGAATTTGCTGATATCGATCCCTTCAAGGGTGTCGAAGCCTATTTTTTCGATTCAAGGCTTTATAAACAAGAACATGTGAAAGAGATATCAGACATACCTGAAGATCAATCTTTTATTGAAGATCGGTCTATTAATGAAGATCCGCCAGAAGAACAACCTTTGAAGATCATAGTCAAAGGACGAATCCAATCCCAATCTGTCGATGATCAACCTTTGGTAATCAAGGTTAAAGGAAGAACTCAAGCTTCATCTGAGGAATCAGTAAAGGTTCCTACTAAGAGCCAAGTTCAACCCTTTTTTATTAATGTCAAAGGGCGTACTTCTTGTACAAATGATCCAGAACCACCATTGATTGTCAATCTTGGCAAATCTACGCAGAAGACGGATAATGGTCCACTGATAATTAATCCGAAGCGTAGCAGTCAAATCGTAAATGATGTAAATATTGATCATTCAGTACTTTTTGATATCAATAATGATTTCCTTTTCGAGTATATGGCTGCCAAGTTTATTGAAAGAATGACTTTATCTCCTGATAATCAAAGTCATCAATCTAAAGGCGACATAGAACCAGAAGAAACTTTATACATCAACCATAAAGAAAATTCCTTTTCTCTTCAGGTTGATGTTGGACCTTATGCTCAAAAGTTCTTGATATCTTCTCCTTATCTACTTTCGGTATTTTCAGCTTACATGGTTCAAATTGATGATGAATCCGAGCCATTTAAAAATGACCCTTGGGCCCAACAAATGGACACTCAATGGGAACTTCATTTTGAACAGCGACAGCCACCTACAGAGGATGAGGTTGTCCAGATTGATGTCGGAGCTAAAACTACGTCTAAACCAATATTCATCAGTAAGAGACTTTCTGAAGATGAAAAAGAAGAGTTGATAAAACTGATAAAAGAATATATTGACATCTTTGTATGGAGTTATGAGGATATGCCGGGTCTAGATCCTAAAGTTGCTACTCATAAGCTCAATATTTTGCCTAACGCCAAGCCTGTAAAACAACATCAATGACGCTTTAGACCAGATATGATGGATACAATCGAAGCAGAAGTCAAAAAGTTAATCACATGTGGATTTGTTCGTAAAGAGCAACACCCGGATTGGGTTGCCAACATTGTTCCTGTTATGAAAAAGAACGAAAAAGTCCGAGTTTGTATAGATTATCGAGATCTTAATACGGCTTGTCCAAAGGACGAATTTCTACTTCCCATTACTGATGTCATGATAGACAATACATGCGGTTTCGAACGTATGTCTTTTATGGATGGATTCTCAGAATACAATCAGATCAAGATGCATCCAGAAGATGAGAAACATACTTCTTTTCGAACACCCCTCGGAGTTTACAGTTATACGGTTATGCCGTTTGGTCTTAAAAATGCCGGTGCTACATATCAACGGGCTATGAGCAACATCTTTTAAGAGCATCTACGAAAGATAGTTGAATGTTACGTAGATGACATCGCTGTTAAAAGTTGATCAAAAGATGATCATATTCAAGACTTAAAGACAGTATTTGAATTGATGCGTCAACATCAATTGAAAATGAACCCTACTAAGTCTTTCTTAGGGGTTTCTAGTAGCAAGTTTTTAGGATTTGTTATTACTTCTCAGGGTATCCATGTCGACCCTGATAAAGTTAAAGCAATCCTCGAAATGCGTCCTCCTCGCAATCTGAAAGAGCTCCGTGGTTTTCAGGGCCACATTGCTTATATCAGGAGATTTATATCTAATCTCTCTGGGAGATGTCAACCTTTCTCCCATCTGTTAAAGAAAGGTGTATTTTTTTCTGGGATAGAGCGTGTCAAGAAGCCTTCAATGATATTAAACAATATCTTACAAATCTATCTGTCCTGGTACCTCCAGTAGTAGGAAACCATTTTTGCTATATGTTCCAACCTTGGATCATTCACTTGGTGCTCTTCTCGCACAGAAAAGTGATATGGGTCATGAACAGGCAATTTATTATCTTAGCCGAATGATAGTTGGAGCTGAACACAGGTATACTCCTGTAGAAAAGGAATGTCTGGCATTGGTCTTTGTCGTACAAAAGACAAGACATTATGTGACAGGACAAACTATTCATGTCATCTCCAGAATAAATCCTATTCGGGTATTTATGAGAAAGTCGAGCATTCTTAATTCCAGATTAGCTACTTGGGTGATGTTGCTCACTCCTTATGATACGATTTATATGCCTCAAAAATCAGTAAAGGGTCAAGCACTAGCTGAATTCTTAGCTGCTCACCCTATACCAGAAATATCAAAGTTTTATGAGGACATTCCAGATGAAGTCGTGGATTGCAACATGATTTTGAAGAATGATATATGGCAATTATACTTTGATAGAGCATCACGAGTAGGACCTAAAGGCAACATTGTCTCCGGGGTAGGAATCGTCTTGGTTTCTCCTGACAAAATGGTCATATACCGTGCCTATTCTCTCAATGAGCCATGTTCCAACAATGTAGCAGAATATAATGCTCTATTGATTGGTCTCCAAGTAGCAAAACAATTGGATATTGAGTTCCTAGAAGCTTATGGAGATTCTCCATTGATTATTAATCAAGTTAGAGGGACTTATGAGGTCAGAAACCCTGATCTCATCCCTTACCATCAGGTGGTAGTCGAGTTGGTCCTTTCATTAAAAGGATTCTTCATTGAATTTGTACCACGTTCTCAGAATATTGAGGCTGATGCTCTTGCTAGTATAGCTGCAGATTTGGCTGTTCCAATCCGAAAGCAAAGTACAATTACTTTGTTGGACCGAGATCTGTGCTGTATCAAGAATAATCTGTATGTTGAACAAAGTTATACTACAGAGGCTAGTTCCCAACAGAGGGATTGGAGAAGTCCATTCATTGACTATGCGGTTCATGGAATTTTGCCTGAAGATCCAAAAGAAGCTGCATCAATTAAGAGACGATCATTTCGATTTTATTATGATTCGTCTTTACATATATTATATCGTCGATCATATGATGGACTCTTACTGCGTTGTCTCTCAGAAAGTGAAGCTAAACAAATACTACGAGAGGCTCATAACACTACGAGAGGCTCATGATGGTGTTTGTGGTGCCCATCAACCAGGTCCTAAATTACAAGACCGTATTCGAAGAATGTGGTATTATTGGCCTTCTATGATAGCAGATGCTGTAGACTATGCCAAAAGATGTAAAGCATGTCAGATTCATGCTGATTTTATTCATCAACTGTCTGAATTTCTATATCCTACAACAGCTTCTTGGCCCTTCGAAGCTTGTGGTATGGATATCATTGGTCCTATTAACCCTCCTTATGTTAAAGGACATCGGTTCATATTAGCTATAAATGATTATTTTTCTAAGTGGGCAGAAGCAATTCCTCTTGTTGAAGTGAAAACATCTAATGTGATCAGCTTCATCAAACATCATGTCATTTATCGCTTCGGGATTCCTCGACGAATAATGTCACGACCCGCACCCACTGTGAGGGTACGAGAACGTAACAATGCCCAGCCTACGCCGCAGTGTCGGCGGTAGAGCGTTGTTCTAGGTCAACATACATCTAACTATATATATCTAAACAGTTTATATTCCCCGAATGGGGGTGACATAACAGTAAAACTCAATCACAACTAAGGAAGAGATAACACGAAATGAAATAGAACTCAAGGAAGTAAATAGATGAAATAGCAGTAGTCTAAGATAATCCCAGCAATATCCAACAGTACAAGGTCTCGGATGAAAGAATATATACAACTCATAACTCCAAATAAAGTCTAACTAAGACATGTCTCAAGACTGCATAAAGTAAGATAAGCCTAACTAGTCTAGTCTAGGCAATCGGGGTGATCTCCTCAGCTAAAGCTGGGTCCTCCTGAGGGTCCAACTCGCAGGTGTCATCTAAGGCTGCCCCATAGTAGGTGTCCAGGCAAGCCTCCTCCTAGTCCTCTGTAATATTTTTAACAGGTCCAGTCAGGACAGGAGCGAGCACAGTACATCTCAACAATTCATAACAGGTTAGAAAATGTAAATATGCAGTAAAGTAAGATACAGGTACTGAAAGAAATGCAGTATAAAAAACAGAGAGAGAACTGTAATAGAAATATCTACTATACATAGAGAACTAGCAGTGACTAGTGAGTCAGAGTACAACATGAACATGTAAATGGCATAGGAGATTCTGATAAGACACTATGGAAGAGATTCTGATAAGATACTACTTGGGTATTATTCACATGTCCATTTCTACTCCCCCGTACCCCCAATCAATACATAAGGATCCAGCCAGGTTATGTTATATGATGTTATGTAACATCCCCCGAAGGGTAGTAGACCCCGAAGGTGATAGACCCCGAAGGTGATACATAGTAGTCCCATAAATGGGATAAGGATTCTAGGAAGACTCTACGATCATAAGAGTATATGTCGTAAGTGATCAAAAAAACAATGAAGCATATGATACGCCATGTAAGTGAAACGCACAGAACATGTAGTACCTGATGCTCCCTAAGGATAACATCTCAAGAAGGGATCCATATAGTACCAATCCGTGTGACCAACGTGACAGTACAAGTAAAGTAATCTACTGCAGAAAATAATTCTAAGCAGGATATAAAATGATCATAGAATGTACTCGCCTGTATCTGAGTGTCCAATATGAAACGTACTGTCCAAGGAGTGGTGTCTGGCTCCTAATCAGAACAGCACAAGTCACAACAAGTCCAGAATAGTAAAATGGAGTCCTACTATGCATTCTACATGATTCTAGGTCAATCTAGGCCAAAGTCAACTCTTGGTCAACTTTGGTCAACCCTAGAAGTCAAACTAGGTCAACCAAGTCTAATTAAGTCTAGACTAAGCTATTCTGATCTACACTAGCTAGCACAACCCCTAACAAGGCTAGGCAAGCCTATACTAGCTATATCACAATATAGCTTAGCTAAATCTAGGATACCCTAGCTAGTCCACAACCTCACTATTACACCCATAGATTAACACCACATAATATATTACACACTCTAGGCTAAATGTAAACCTACATCATTAGCTAACATAGAAGTATATATATATATACATATACACTCATACAAATTCACATCTACATATTGTATGTGCCTACATACAACCATAGCCTACATGTGTAAAAACTTAGAAATTAGAGAAAGAGAGAGAGAGTGCTAGTGTGTTGACATGATATGGTGTGTGTGTGTGTGTGGGTCATGTAAACTGTGTGCAGGAACACCAATTCAGTGAGCAGTAAAGGAAAGCACAGAACAGTGTGTGTGTGGGCTGTTCAGTCCAAACTGGACAGTGGTGAGTGTGTGTGTGTGTCTAGATAGGCTGTGACAGGTTTAGGAATAGTTGTGTAGGGTGTTTGTGTATAGGGTGCATGAAACAGTGCAACATCACAGGGAGTGTGTGAACCAGTGTCAATATATGTGCAAGAATTTCTAAAACAGTGGAAGGAACAACCAACAGGAAAGGAAAGATTCAGCAACATTTTAAGAGCAGTCAATGTGATCATGAAGACAGGAAGGATATGGCCTATCCTCAGGTTATTCAAAACTGGAAGCTCATCTCAGTTAGGAAGAAAAGAAGGGAAACCAATTCATTTCCTTCCTAATCTCAGGTTTAACATAGAAACTTGAATTTGGAATGTTGACAAAATAAGGAAGAACATGTAAAGAGTTAACTAGTGCAAAATAGTGGCATGGTAATACAACTCTGTTAAGGACTGTGCATCAATATAATTCAACCCAAATCACATTAATCTATCATGAACATATTTCAGAATTTGGAAACAACAATGCAACTTCACATTTCAATTTAAACTTACTTTAGACAGTCCCCAAGTGTTCCAGTGTCACAGGAACATGCAATTAGTGAAAGAAAAATAAATACAGGGTGTGTATGCATGAGTGAATGAGGGGAAAACAGAGAATACTATGTGTGTAAGGTTACTATAGGAAAGGAAATCAAATCCTGAACTAACAGTCTCAGGTATTCTCAGGAGTGAACCAAACTCACACCAACTCCTGCAACTTGACACACACTTAGGAAATACATAGGGGTACCACGTTAGGTTTTCAATATAGGTAATTAACAGCATGTAATGGATTAATTTAATGACAAAACTCAATTTTGGAAAACTGGAACATAACAGGTAAATTCAACCACAGTATCAGTTACACATTATTGAGAGTTCAATGGAAATTCGACTAAAACTCAAACCCATAGGTTGGTAACAGGAAAACCCCATGTGCACAAGCCCTACAACTCACTTCGTGTCACCCAAGGCCGGACACGTCGAAATCAAATTTTACATACACACAGTGCACTGACAGTGCACTGTCTCGTACACACGTGCACTTGTATCGTGTGCACGACACAAGACACGAGAGGATCTCGTGGTCACCCTTATAGGTAGCCCACCTATAGGGTCACCTCATAGGCCCATTGGCCAGTATCCACGACGTGTCAGTGTCGGACACGAGGCCCGTATCAGTGGCCCAAAACTAGTGGGCACAGACACAGTAAAACGCGTGCACAGCTGATATCTACCTAGACACGACACTGGGACACATGGGGCTTGACACACGGGGTGTCAGTCATGGCCCTATGCCACGTGTCAAGTCTCGTGTCCAAACGATACGTGTCGTGTCCGCTACAGGGCCCGATAGGCAGGGGATCCCTGTAGCACGCGCGCGAGCGTGTGCACGCGCGTGTCTACACCACATAATCGACACACCATAACACGAAAACCAAGACACAATGACAGGAAACAGTAAGCAAGAACAAAACCCTATTTCCTATTCAAAAAATATTGGACAACTCGATCGACACGCCCTTTGAGGCATTACGTCGAACACCCTATCCAAGCACTGATACGTGTCCAGAACGGACACGAATCCTCCGATACTTGACACGAATCCTATCCAGACCTTAGGGGGACCCTTAGGGCTTACTATTGGTGAAGACAAAATGAAAATCCATAGAGAAATGGGAAAGTTACCTATTGGTGAACAATGGGTGAAAAAAATCCCCAAATGGAATGATTTCCACAACCATCCAAATCTCACAAATTGTTGTTTCCCTGCAAATAACCAATACCAACAGCAAGAGCATTGATTTTAGGTCCTAATGAAATTGGTTTGGGAAAGAAAGGATTTAAATTGGATTTTTTATGAATTTTGGAAGATGGAACTCACCTCTTTCCTTAGAACTTTTGGATGAACCCTAAAAGAGGCTAGCCCTAAAATCTAGGAGGGACTTTATAGTGGGGGAATCCCTAGGTTAAACCTAGTTGGCCGGCCAAGTTGGGTTTGGGTGGGGTTTGAGCTAGTTTAGCTAGTCCTATCAAGTTTAGTCATAAAATGACTTGTGAAACCACAAGCCATTTATCAAAACACTTGATTCCTAAATTCCTAATTAAATTTCTAATGAATCAATAACTACTAACTTAAGTCATACTAGGTTAGACTAGAGTCACTTTACCTAACCAAGCCCAACTAACTAGGGTTAGCTCCTAGGTTGGTCTACATGAGTCAATACTAGTCAAAGATCAAACTAGTCCAAATAATTCCAAAATAATTCCTAAAAATTCCCATAAATTCTAATTAATACTTAATAAATTTAATTTACCCCAAAAGTGACAAATTTACCCTCACACTAGAATTGTGGTAGTGACAAATCCACCCTCCTTAAAAGAATTTCGTCCTCGAAATTGAAAGGCGAAATACAACTGATGAGAAGGATAGAAAGCATACCTCACGGTCCAAAAAGATAGGAGTACCGCTCGTGCATCTCATCCTCCCGCTCCCAGGTAGACTCTCCTGGAGAATGATGCCTCCATGCGATGCGTACCAAGGGTATCACCTGGTTCCTCAGAACCTTCTCCCGTCGATCCAGAATCTCTACTGGCTGCTCTGAATAGCTGAGAGAAGGCCCCACCTCAATCTCCGAATGATCGAGCACATGGCTAGGGTCAGCCACGTACCGTCTCAACTGTGATACATAGAATACGTTATGGACCCCCACAAGTGCAGGCGGCAATTCTAGCCTGTAAGCCACGTCACCGACTCTCCCGCTGATAACGAAAGGGCCGATGAAGCGCGGGCTAAGCTTTCCACCTCTACCAAAACGTATCGTACCACGAGTCAGAGATATCCTCAAGAAAACCTGGTCTCCAACTTCAAACTCCAAGGGCCTCCGGTGGCTATCGGCCCAGTGCCAATGTCTGTCCTGTGCCACGCGAAGTTTGTCCCTGATAAGCTTCACTTTCTCGACCGCATCCACAATCATCTCTGGCCCCAGCAAAGCTCGCTCACCAACATCATCCCAGGATAAGGGTGTACGGCACCTACGCCTGTACAGAGCCTCGAAAGGTAACATCTCGATGCTGGCCTGGAAACTATACTCCACCAAATGAAGATGATCCTCCCAGGAACCTCCAAAGTCCAGAACGCACGTCCGCAGCATATCCTCAAGGGTATGAATAGTCCGCTCTGACTGTCCGTCCGTCTGGTGGTGGTATGCAGTACTAAACTTGAGCTGAGTGCCCAAGCTGGTTTGCAGACTCCTCCAGAAATGGAAAGTAAAACGGCTATCCCGATCTGAGACGATGCTGACCGGAACTCCGTGGATCCTGACTATCTGCCGCATATACATCTCCGCCAGCCTCTCTGTAGACGTACCCACCTTGAATGGCAAGAAGTGGGCCGATTTGGTCATCCTATCAACGATGACCCAAATCGCGTCTTTTCCTCCTGGAGTACGTGGCAATCCTGAAATGAAGTCCATCGTGATATGCTCCCATTTCCACTCGAGAATGGGCAGCGGCTGCAACAATCTACCGGGCCTCTGTCTCTCTGCCTTGACTTGCTGACAGACCAAGCACCTCGCTACGAAGTGGGACACCTCCCGCTTCATCTCTGACCACCAAACATGCTCACGTAGATCTCGGTACATCTTGTTGGCACCCGAGTGTATAGAGTACTGAGATCTGTGGGCCTCCTGCATAATCTGCTCTCTGAGCTCCCCGCTAGGCACACATAACCTGGCACCGTGCCTCAGGGCACCATCCTTGGCAAGTGAAAACTCAGGATCCCCCACTCCTAAACTGATCTGCTCTCTGATACTCTGCAAAGCCACATCCTCGAACTGGGCCGCCTTGATCCTGTCCACCAAGTCTGACTGAATCTGCAACCCCCATAGCTGCATCTGCACTCCGGACACGATCACCTCAATCCCAAGGCTCTCCAAGTCGGCAAGCAAATGCCGATCCATGGTCAAACACATGGCTGTCGGATACCTACTCAAGGCATCGGCAACCACGTTGGCCTTCCCTGGATGATACTGCAGTGCAATATCGAAGTCCTTCATCAACTCCAACCATCTGTGCTGTCTCATGTTCAACTCCTTCTGAGTGAACACATACTTTAAGCTCTTGTGATCTGTGAAGATCTCCACCCTCTCACCATACAGATAATGTTTCCACAGCTTCAAAGCAAAAATTACTGCTGCCAGCTCCAGGTCGTGGGTAGGGTAGTTCTTCTCATGGGGACGTAACTGCCTGGAAGCATAGGTAATCACCTTCCCGTGCTGCTGCAACACACAACCCAGCCCCTTCCCTGAAGCATCACTATAAATAGTGAAACCACCTGATCCTGAAGGCAACGTCAGAATCGGAGCTGTCGTCAGCCGCTTCTTCAACTCATCAAAAGCTGCCTGACACTCCTCTGACCAAACATACTCAGCATCCTTCCGGGTCAACCGTGTCAATGGCTCCGCAACCCGGAAGAAATCTTGCACAAATCTCCGGTAATATCCTGCCAGCCCCAGGAAGCTCCTGATCTCTGCAACTGAAGTCGGCGCTGCCCATGCCTCAACTGCTACAATCTTCTTGGGGTCAACTGAGATACCATCTCCAGTTACCACATGCCCCAAGAAGTCCACCCGGTCTAGAAAGAACTCACATTTGGAGAGCTTTTCGTAAAGCTGCTCCTTCCTGAGAATCTCCAGCACTATCCTCAAATGCTCCTCGTGCTCCTCCTCAGTCTTGGAATATATCAAGATATCATCAATAAACACCACTACAAACTGATCCAAATACTGATGGAACACCTTGTTTATAAGGTTCATAAACACTGCTGGTGCATTGGTTAGCCCAAACGGCATAACCAAAAACTCGAACTGTCCATACCGCATCCTGAAAGCGGTCTTGGGAATATCCTCCCCCTTCACCTTCACCTGGTGATATCCCGACCTCAGATCAATCTTGGAAAATACCCAAGCTCCGCTTAACTGGTCAAATAGATCGTCGATCCGCGGCAGTGGGTATTTGTTCTTGATCGTGAGATTGTTGAGTGCCCTATAGTCAATACACATGCGTACTGACCCATCCTTCTTTGGCACGAACAACACTGGTGCACCCCATGGCGACGAACTCGAACGGATGGAGCCCTTATCCTGTAGCTCATCCACCTGCTTCTTCAGCTCCACCAGCTCGCTGTTGTTCACCCGATAGACATGCTGAGAGATGGGTTCCGCTCCTGGAACCAAGTCTATCGAGAACTCAATGTCCCTGTCTGGTGGCAGTCTCGGCAACTCCTCCGGGAAAACATCCATATACTCTGCTATCAAGGGGTGTGGAATCGTCTGCTCCTCGACCGAGACTCCACAGAAGACTTCGCTGTTCTGCTCTGCCTGACGTCTGGAGTACTCGAACTCTAGCTCCCCCGGCGCTCTGAAGAGAACTCTACCCCCTCTGCAATCAATGCTGGCGTGGTGCCTACTCAACCAATCTATGCCTAGTACTATATCGTAGTTCGGCAGTGGCATTACGAGCAGGCTCACCTCCAGCTCACGGCCTCCCAAAACTACTCTCCGACCCTTACAAACATCACTCACGAGGATAATACCACCCCCGGTCGTGATCTTGTAAGTCCTAGGCAACGATTCAGCTATGATACCGTGTCTAATCGCAAAAGATACTGATATGAAGCTATGCGATGCACCAGAATCAAATAATGTAAATGCTGGACTGGAGTCGAGAAGAATCGAACCTGCAATCAGCTCTCCAGGCACCTCTGTCTCTCCAGCTGCCATGGCGAAAGCTCGCCCCTGCTGGCCTCCCCTGGCCTGCTGTTGGTGTTGGACGAACCTCTGCTGCTGCGTCGGCCGGGCTGGTCCTCGCTGCTGGCCCACTGGAGCTCTAGCTCCACCTCCCGGAGCTGCTCGTGCTATGCGGCACTCCCTCATCTGGTGGTCTGCTGAACCACACAATAGGTACAGGCCTAGCCTCTTCCGGCACTCATTGAAGACGTGCCCAGGCTTCTTGCAGTAGGCACAAGTGGCTCCCTGTCTCTTACCCTGCTGATGCTGTCTCGGCTGCTGCTACTGAACTGGCCTCTGCTGGATCGGCTGCGGCTGAAACTGCCACAGCTGCTGATGCTGAAAGTGGGGCCTCTTGGCCTGGCCCCCGCTGCTGCTGCCTCCAACTGGGTCTCTCCCCCTCTTAAGCCTAAGCTCAAGGTCATCCTCTGCTAGCAAGGCTCCCGTCAAGATCTCCTTAAACGTAGCATCTGTGTTCCCCTTGGTCAGGGACTTGACCTCCTTGACCAGACCCTTCCGGAACCTCTGGGCCTTTGCCGTCTCGCTCAACCCCTCAACAAACCTGCCGAGACGGACAAACTCTCCCGCATTCTCCTCTACTGAGAGGCTCCCCTGGACCAAGCTCTCAAACTGCGTCTCCAAGGCTCTGACTGCTGAATCTGGGAAGAACTTCTTCTTGAAGAAGCCCCTGAACTGCTCCCAAGTCTGCCCTGGTACCCCCATCCTGGGGTCCGACTGATACCAGGTGCGAGCAAGATCTCGCATCCGGCTAGCTGCAGCCTCGATCTGAAGGTCTGCTGGAATCCTGGCCAAGCGGAAGATCTCCTCCATATGCCCGATCCACTCGTCGACATACAGGATCCCCTCTGTCCCCATGAAGTCCCTAGGGCTCATCTTCTGAAACTGCTCGATCCCCGGTGTCCTCGGCTGCTGCACCACTGGTCGAGCTGTGGCTGTCATGACAGCCAACTCCATGCCTCTGTCCTGCCGAGCCTGCTGTCGGTCCATGAACTGCTGGAAATACGCGAACATCTGAGCGGCGTCCACATGTCCTGGAGGCGGTGGCGGCTGAAAAGGATCCTCTGGAAAGACCGGGTCCTGCCTCCCAGTCGGTGGATGCATACCCCCTGCGGCGGCTGCCGAGGTCTCAACACGAGCTGAGGTGGCAAGAGCTGTAGTCCCCTGGCCTCGCCGTGCTGGCTGAGAGGTAGCAGTCCCCTCTATAGCATCCTCATGGACGGCACGCTGCGATTGAGTCTCTACCATCCTGAAGATAGACAAACAAGAGTATCAATTTCTGAGAAAGAAACGAAATAACAAAGGCAGACAATTATAATTCAAAGGATCAGCTGACAAAAGGATTTAGATGGCAATAAAAGGGAATTTTCCTAAAGTGATTGAGTGTCTTAAAATTAATGTCCTATATCCTATAGCAGGCTGCAGTGATACTCTAGTTCGAGTACCACTACACTTCTAGTCTAGACCTGCATGGGCCACCACTAAAAACGTATCACGACCCGCACCCACTGTGAGGGTACGAGAACGTAACAACGCCCAGCCTATGCCGTAGTGTCGGCGGTAGAGCGCTGTTCTAGGTCAACATACATCTAACTATATATATCTAAACAGTTTATACTCCCCGAATGAGGGTGACATAACAGTAAAACTCAATCACAACTAAGGAAGAGATAGCACGAAATAAAATAGAACTCAAGGAAGTAAATAGATGAAATTGCAGTAGTCTAAGATAATCCCAGCAATATCCAACAGTATAAGGTCTCAGATGAAAGAATATATACAACTCATAACTCCAAATAAAGTCTAACTAAGACATGTCTCAAGACTGCTTAAAGTAAGATAAGCCGAACTAGTCTTGTCTAGGCAATCGGGGTGATCTTCTCAGCTAAAGCTGGGTCCTCCTGAGGGTCCAGCTCGCAGGTGTCATCTAAGGCTGCCCCGTAGTAGGTGTCCAGGTAAGCCTCCTCCTCGTCCTCTGTAATATTTTCAACAGGTCCAGTCAGGACAGGAACGAGCATAGTACATCTCAATAATTCATAGCAGGTTAGAAAATGTAAACATGCAGTAAAGTAAGATACAGGTACTGAAAGAAATGCAGTATAAAAAAACAGAGAGAGAACTGTAATAGAAATATCTACTATACATAGAGAACTAGCAGTGACTAGTGAGTCAGAGTAAAATATGAACATGTAAATGGCATAGGAGATTCTGATAAGACACTATGGAAGAGATTCTAATAAGATACTACTTGGGTATTATTCACATGTCCATTTCTACTCCCCCGTACCCCCAATCAATATACAAGGATCCAGCTAGGTTATGTTATATGATGCTGTGTAACAGCCCCCGAAGGGTAGTAGACCCCAAAGGTGATAGACCCCGAAGGTGATAGACCTCGAAGGTGATAGACCCCGAAGGTGATACATAGTAGTCCCATAAATGGGATAAGGATTCTAGGAAGACTCTTCGATCATAAGAGTATATGTCGTAAGTGATCAAAGAACCAATGAAGCATATGATACGCCATGTAAGTGAAACGCACAGAACATGTAGTACCTGATGCTCCCTAAGGATAACATCTCAAGAAGGGATCCATATAGTACCAATCCGTGTGACCAACGTGACAGT
>JANAVB010028876.1:0-44971 GCA_029216955.1 Iris pallida | reverse complement strand
CGTGACACCAAATTTGGCGTGTACGTGGCCCTAGTGACTTACAGGACTCCTGCAAAATTTGTGGGTCCTCGTTCAGTGTGCGTGAAGAAATCAACCGCGCACCGACCTCACACTGCTCGTGCACGCTGTGCAGGACACGACACTTCACTAGGACACATAAAATTTGACGAGGTGATGGGGCCCATGTCTGACTAGACCCTCACCAAGTTTCGTGACACTTGGTTGCGAGTCGAGAAAGTTCTCGAGCCCGCATTGAATTTCCTGCACGCACACACGCG
Source organism: Iris pallida (assembly GCA_029216955.1). Taxonomy (NCBI): domain Eukaryota; kingdom Viridiplantae; phylum Streptophyta; class Magnoliopsida; order Asparagales; family Iridaceae; genus Iris; species Iris pallida. The sequence continues at coordinate 44,693 of JANAVB010028876.1, read as the reverse complement.
AATTTTGATCCACCGATACGGTCTCATATCGACACATAGACACCACGTGGACACGGGACAGGCACTTGGACACGTCCCCCTAGTCTAGGTGGACACGTGTGCACGGCCACGTGTCTCCACGTAGCCTGTGTCGTGAGTTGGACACACGTGCACACATGCACGAGGACTGGAATTTTTGTTTTCAGACACAGTTTCGATTTGGTTTTTGGACACCTCGTGTCCTAATTTTTGGACTCGTTGGTGTCCTATTGGACACATGGGACATGTCCCTGTGACTGAACACGGGTTTTACTATTTTATTTCAATTTTTTTGTGGGTTTCATTGGGATTTTTATGTGTCAGTTTCAATGAAACTGACAGTGTTTTGGTAATGAGTTTAATAAAATTGTTGGGATTCAAATGATGATTTAACTGTGTGTATGTAACCTGAGGTTGGGTTGGATTCCAGATTATGTTTGATTTACACTGTTTCAACTGAATTCATTTCTATTTTTTTCATTCAAAACTGTCACATTTTGACACTAAATCTTGATACAACACACTGTTCCCAGTTTCGAATTGGGTTTTTTTTAAAATTTTTGATTAATGACAAATTGATACTGTTTAAACATATGTTATGTGGGATCGTTGGGATATTGTTTGGGTTGTATGTGCAATCATCACATTTTGAGAATTGATTCCATTGCATTACAGTTAATGCAATGTCCTGACTGAACTGTTGAATACCCTTAAAAACCTGAGAACGGTTCTCATTTACACATACCCACATTCACTATTTTTCCTGAATTTCTGAGAACATGTACACTACTCACTACACACACACAGGTACACACATTGCACTCACTGTCATGTTACATTTGGGTTGAGATGTTGGCAAACTGAAAACATTTTATTTGAACCTGGGAAACTGAGATTTGTGAGTTGGACTATATTGGTTTATGAGTACAGTGGTGATTTGAGTGTATCAGAGATGTTAGATAGGATATTTTAGTTATTTGAATGTTAGTTCATGATTAGAGCGTGTTAGTGGTATCAGAATTTGGTGCAGCCAGTGAAGGGGATCCCTTTCCCCTTTGGTTGGTCGAATGCTTTGGCTTGACCACTGCTCAAGCAGGGCCATTTGGCCACTTGACACTGGTCTGGACACTTAGCCATAGGCCATTTAGCTCAGTGAGTGAGAGGCAATTAGAGTTAGTTTTCAGAAAAAGGGAGAGTCTGTTGTAGGCATTTGGGTTAGCCGTTGGCACATGTATCTTGTGTCATGTATATGTTTAGTATTGGTATCATTAGGGGAATTGAGTTGGTGTCAATTTGGAATGAGGGTTAATGATAGAGATATTGTGAGTGATTTTTAGGTGAAGTGTTGTGAGGGGATTGGCATCCAAATTGTTCAACCCCATATCACTAATTGGTTCAATCATTAGCATATAGAAGTTCAGCCCCTCTTGGTAGCAGATAATGCATGTCCTGCATCTTGAATAAGCCACTAAATACATTGACTGTAAACCCTTCACAGATGCCCTGCCCCTTTGAGCATTGACACATCCATTGGTAACTTCAGCCCACTACTTCCTTTGTCTAGGATTGGGTGTTAGATGTGCATGTATCATAGGATATGTTAGTAGTACCTAAGTCTAGATGTTAGTTCAGTAGGAGTGTGGTGTTGTGGTGTTAGGAAGGTTAGTTTTAGTTTCATGGTTGTGTTAGTGCTAGATAGGAAATAGGTTTGGTTATTGATATATATGTCTAAGGATTAGTCTAGTATTGTATGAAATGTGTTTAGACTAGGGTTATCTATGAGAGTATATGTGTTAGGTTGGTTTATATATGGTATAGATTTTGGGGGCCTTTAGACTATGGGATTGAGATTATATTGTATGTCTATATATGTATATGTATATATATGTTATATAAGTTAGCCTTGAGTAGGATTTATGTATATGTGATATAGTACCAAGGTATCCTAGGGTATTAGCCTATGGATTATAAGATAGCCTATGGAATGACATAGAAATTGACCCACTAGGCCCAAGTGACTTTGTTGACTAGAGTTGACCAAAAGTCAATATTGAGTCTAGATGTGACCAATTGACCTAGTTTGACTAGAGTCTTGACTTGGGTTGACCCAGAGTTGACCAAGCTTGACTTGGACCTAGTTTGACCTAGATAGTTGACCATGGTTGACTTAGAGTTGACTTTGACCTAGATTGGCCTAAAAATCATGTAGATTGTATTGTAATGTTCTAATTTACCATGCTGGACATATTATAATATATTTCTCTGTTTAGGACATTGTGACTCTGTTGCAGACATCTGATATTACACTACTCTTTTCAGAGTATCAGGCGAGTACATTCTCTGATAGTTCTCTCATTTATTTGTCAGTTACTGTATTTCAGTTCTAGTAAGCTTTATGTGATTCTATGTTACCACACGTATGGATATTCTGGATTCATGTATGCGACACACTTACCATATTGTCTGGCCTCTATTACTGGAATCATTCTGGAATCATTACTAGTATCATCGTGTTTGGCTGGACTCTTCTCGATTATCGTATCTTGTACTGGATTCACTTGTATTACGGGACAGGGAAATATTGAGTAAGGCATGTAGACATACCCCAAATCTGGAATCTCCCTACTGGAATCTACTGGAAGTATAGCCGTCTCTCGCCTGATCAGTGAGAGATGTGCCTGATACCTACAGCCACCGATCTCAGTATTTTAAAACACACTATTAGATTATAGCTGGTCTCACCGGAATTCTTGATCACTGACTAGAATCGTCTTGTACTGAATTCATCTTGTATTAGATTCCCTTACTGGATTTACATAGGATTACACTTGGTTTACATTTACTGTTTGGACTTATCATGTTACTCTAGTTCAGCTAAATTTATTTTACAGTCTTCATTGCCATGATTCTGCTCTTATTTTAGTTACTTACTTTCCTTGTATCTTATCTGTTTCTCTATACCATCACCTGCATATAAACTACCATGTTCATCAATAAAACTACCTATAACTGCTTTATAGTTCCCTGTCATTTACTTGGGTTTTCTTGATGAGTTGTACTCGTTCCTGTCCTGACTGGACCTGTTGAAAATTTTACAGATGATTGCCCTGAGGACACATGCCCTACATATTATAGATCAGGAGATGGCTTAGTTACCTATGGCCCCGACACTCAGGAGTGATCGGGATTAGCTAGTTGTCTTGTTTTAGCTTTCATGCTTTAGAACTTGAGTTGTAAATAAGTTGAGTTATGTAGTTTGAGATTGTCTGAGATTATATTATTTAGTAGTTGGTTTATTGATGTTATTTAGTCTTAGTTATAATCTTTTGTGTTATCATATCGTGCTTAGACTTGATTGAGATTACATTATATCTATATTTGTCCTCCGTTCGGAGTTGATATTTTGACCAGTACATTTTATAATTGTGTGATTTGTTGGTTAGATAGTGATCTAGAACAACGTTCTACCGTCGACACTGCGGCGTAGGCTGGGCGTTGTTACGTGCTCGTACCCTCACAGTGGGTGCGGGTCGTGACACCAGTACAGCACCGACATCGATCTATGGCTTGGGTGGTGATTGAACCCTGAGGCTGTATGTTCTTTTCGACATCTGCTTCGGCAGCCGACGGCTGGCAACCGACGACGCGGAATCGAGCGGGGCTCCCTTGGCCAAAAGGCTATCGAGCGACAACCCAGAGAAGTTTCTGAGAGGGGTTGAGAAAGATTATTTATAAGGGTACATCAAAAGTTGATCAGGGCACATCAGGATTGGGTCTAGCCCAGGTTTGAGGGAAAATTACTTAGGACATCCCATTATCTTACTCATTGGGCTGTCCCAACCTCACATACCCCCAAAATTTAAATTTTGAGCTTCATTTCAATATTTCACTCTCTCTTCCAAAATCCTAGCTTTCTTCTTCTTCTTCTCCACCATTTCCTCCTCCTCTCTAAGCTATATCTTCTTCTTCATCATCTTAACCCCTTCCCCAAGATCTCATTCCCAATTTCGATGGCACCCAAAGGCTCTCTTCCCAAAACCCTAGTTTTTCTCTCATATTCTTCTTGTAATATTTATTCCCAAAACCCAAGTATAAATTATCATGATGGAAAACATACAATGTAATATTTATTTCAATTATTTATAACCAATTTTATGATCGAAGTAAACCCTAATAACATTTGGCCAAGTCGAGTTTAGGACTGCCATAGTTTCTGGCAGTCCTAAATACTGATAGGACTGCCAGAATTTGTGGCAGTCCTGATGTACATCAAGTGCATCCCAGGACTGCCACAATTTCTGGTAGTCCTAGAATATTAAGGACTGACAGAAATTGTGGCAGTCCTAATGTACATCAAGTGCATTTCAAGACTGCCACAATTTCTGGCAGTCTTAGAAGTTTTGAGGACTGCCAGAAATTGTGGCAGTCCTGAAATAGATTTAAAATTTTAAGTTTTTTTAAAATAGATTTTAAATAGATAGATTTTAAATAAATAGATAAATTTTGAGTTTTTTTAAATAGATTTTAAATTGAGAGACTTATCTCTAAAATAGGACGGTCAAAATAAGATTTATCTATAAGATAGATTTAAAATTGATAGATTTATCTATAAGATAGATTTAAAATTTAGAATTTTTTTAAACCGAGCAGATAATTGAGAGACTCTAAAATATATTTAAAATTTAAAAACTTATCTCTAAAATTATTTATACATAAAATAGATTTTTTGGACGGTTAGGACTGCTAAAATTTCTGGCAGTTCTATCCACTAGCAGGATTGCCAGAAATTTGGGCAGTACTAAAATGGACTGTTGTCCAACAAGTCCATTTTAGGGCTACCCAAATTTTTGGCAGTCCTAGAATTATTTTGGACTGCCATAAATTGTGGCAGTCCTAAAGTCGACTTGGTCGATCTTAGGACTGCCAAAATAAGGTTTTGTCGGCCGGAGAGTTAACCGAGACTGCTTCACAAAGAATGTCGTGTTCACCCCACCAAAGAGTTTGTATATTGTTTGTTCACCCACCAATATTAGAATTTGTACATTATTTGTGAGGAGCTTTTGGGTGCCATCGAATTTGGGAATGAGAAGGAAACAAGAATTTTGTATATATATATTGAAGAATAGGTGATTTTATTCAACAAAACTAGAGCCACATTACACACTGAGCTATCTTAATTCAATTCCCTCCCATACATACAAAGTCTCACTCAAATTATTAATAATAGCAGCTGTAGACATTATTGTTCCTTCGAAGATTCGTCTGTCTGTTTTGTTCACGCCATATATGCCATATGGCCGATAGTAATCGCATTATGGCTTTATTGTAGACATCCTGCCCTTGGTTCTTGCATGCCGCCACCTCATCAAATATGGCTTGTAAGTCTCCTCCTCCTGTCCTACTGATATCCAACTTAGCACTGGCAATATGCCATATATGTGCCGACACGTGACACTGAAAGAAGAGGTGATCGCATGATTCCGGAGAATTGCCGGATAGTATACAGTTCAGATTGTCCACATGAATACCCAATCCTATCAATCTGTCTCTAATTAGCAGTCTCCCTCGTATAGCTTTGAAAGCACATAATTTCATTTTCATCGCCACCCGGCCATACGATGCCTGCCCACTCTACCCGAGGAAACCTTGGCCGACATTGTTCATAAACCACTTTACTACTAAAGTTGCCATTACTTGAGTCCTCCCAGACCCAGCGATCCGAGAGTTCCAACGAGTCTATGTCGACGTCCGCTAACTCCGTGGCCAGCCACCTTCCTTCTCGTCTACTGCTTATATTCCATGTGTTATTCTCAATGATGGCATCCACTGTGTCCAAGTTGCCTACCAATTCGAACACCGGCCAACCCATGATTCTTTCCACTAGACTGCAGTGATTCAGCCATGGGTCTAACCAGAGGCTAGTGGCCGACCCATAGTGAATCACTCGCTTGAGTTTTGCTTTCAACTGAGATCGAATTCTCAGTATATTTTTGAATGTAACATGAAAGTTATTATCCAACTTTTGTATCCAGAAGTTCGCATTATTAAGATACCTGCTGGACAACCACCGAGCCCACAAGGATTTGCCATCTAGTAGCCTCCATGCTAATTTGTGCACTGCGACCTCTCGGAGAATTTTCAAAGAGTGAATGCCCACTCCTCCTTCCTTTTACATACTTCTTCCCAGGATATTGCATGAAGGCCACCTCTCCATAAGAAATTGGCACACAATTTTTCAACCCTCTCAATAGTCTTATCTAGAATATGGATAGCTTGAAGCCAGTAAGAAGCTATCGCCGTAATAACTGATCGAATAAGTTCTATTCTCCCTCCGAAGGATAACAATTGGGATTGCCATCCTTCTAACCAAGCATGCACATAATTTGTCAGGCCCTAACAATCTGTGTCCCTGGCATAAGTAACGGATAGTGGTAGACCGAAATATTTTACTGGAAGCTCAACCGTGTCAATGCATAGAAGGCGCGACCACGTATCCTTTTGCGGACACTCTTTATTGTAATAAGCCCAACTCTTCTCCCTGAGGCCCGTAACCTTCCCGAAGTCTTCCAAAAGCATGTTCAACGCCATAATACTACTTGTCGATGGTTCAATGAATACCAAGAGGTCATCTTCATATATGAGATGTGAGATGATAGGCTCAATTCGCCTGTACAAGGGAGTGATTTGGCCTAAAGTGGACAACAAGATCCAACTGACATGAAAAATATTCCATCACCACCGTAAATAGATATGGCAATAGAGGATCCCCTGCCGGAGCCCTCTGTTACTCTCAAAGTAACCGTGCGGTTGACCATTGACGAGGATCGAGAAGGTCGAAGTAGTAATACATTCCTTAATTATGTCGACCCACCATTCTTCAAAGCCCAAACTAAGTAAGATCCTGCACACGAACTCTCTGTTCACTGAATCATACGCTTTTCGAAGATCTAATTTGATACATCCCTTCCTGCCTCCTGGTTTATTAAATTCTCTGACAAGCTCGTGTGCGAGTAGACAGTTCTCCGCAATAGAACGACCTTTTATAAAAGCTGATTGGTTGGCCGATATCAGCTCGCCCATTGTGGCCTGCATTCTAGAACACATAACATGAGTAATAATTTTATATAAAAGTTACAACAGGCAATAGGACGGTAGTCAGTCAGTGCACTCGCCCCCTCCTTCTTCGGCCCCAAGGTTAGGAAGGTATGGTTCAATTCTTTTAGTAGCCGGCCAGTCGAGAAGAAATCTTGTACCACATGTGGTACCTGGTCCTTCATCTGTTCCCAATGGTGCTTGAAAAATGTGGCGTTGAACCCGTCCGGACCTGGCGACTTGTTTGGGTAGGCCTGTTTAACTAATCTTCAATTTCCTCCATCTCTATTTCTTTCTAACTCGTTACCTGTCTCGGATACAATCCTTTTGCAAGTTATCACCGGAAATTCCACCATCTGATCTGGGTTATTATATAATCTTTATAATAGTTGATGGCTTCTTCTATCATAGTTTTTTCATCCACAAGCGGAACACCATTACTATCAATTAGCGGCCCCATGGAGTTTCTATGTTGGCGAGGTTTTATGGTAGCGTGAAAGAATTTTGTGCACCGGTCGCTGTCCCTAAGCCATTCGCATTTCGCCCTCTGTTGCAAGTCAATTTCATCATGGAACCGTCGAATGCGCACTTTCTCCTGTAGATCGAGTTCCTTCGCCGCCAGAGTGTTGTCCAATGGTGCGGCTTGGGTGAGCTCCTGTATGTCACGTAACTCCGCCTCTAGTGTGCTAATTTTGGACATAAGCCGGCTTCTGTTCCAATGTTTGAGGGCAGACTTAGTTGCTTTTAGTTTCTTGGCTAAGCAAAATTGGGCATTGCCCTCACTTTATACTCCAATCCTTGTTTGACGACAGCCTCGTACCCGTAGGCCATATATTGCTAAACCGGAATGGCCTTCTATGCGGATGTTCGCCTGCCACCATACGCTCAAGGATGGGAGTATGGTCGCTGGTACCACTGTGAAGCCCCTCCGTCCGGCTATGCGGAAACATTCCCAGCCACTTGGAGTTGCATAAAGCTCTGTCAAGTTGACACACCACTTTGTTATGAGCAGAACTATTGTTCCAGGACTAGATGTGTCCACTTTTAACTAGGCAAGAGAGTCCAGAGCTCAGTAGGCAGTTCTGGAAGTCCACCAAAGTAGAGTCAGGCACGCGTCGTCCTCCTTTCTTTTCGTCCTCCGTAAGCATAGCGTTGAAATCTCCACTAATCAGAAGTGGGATGGAGTCTGTAACTTCAGTATCTATCTTAACGATATCCTTCCATAATTGGAACCGTAGCTGTCGGTCGTTGTAGTAGCCGTATACAGCTCCGACCCACACTTTATGTTGGTGCTTTATTTACATGGAGAGAGCTTGCTCTCAACATACCTTGTAAAATTTTAGTCCCACACTGGAAAAGCACCATGAGTTATCTCAACATATATACTTGGGTGTGTTGTTGAGAGATGCACATGGGGTGGTGACCCTAAGGAGGGAACCATGTGGGTGATTTTACTAGGAGGTAAGAATAAGGCTCCAAGGATTAAGCATTAATGCTTTTGTCATTCTCTTGGATTAATTTCACTTGGAGCTAAGCCCCAAAGGGGCTTAGCGACTCGGACTCGGACTCGGGCTCATGGGCTCATGAGGCGTAATGTGGCGTTTTGTTGGCGCACTTAGCACGTCAGCAGTCATGCGGTCTTTATGCGGCTCATATGCGGCCATGCGGTCTTATGCGGCATGCGGCTCATTTGCGGCCATGCGGCTCATGCGGTTCATGCGGTCCATGCGGCTCATGCGGCACATGCGGTCCATGCGGCCCAAGCGGTCCATGCGGCCAAGCTGCTGCTGCCGCATGGAGGGCTACGCTGACTGTGCAGATTTCAAATCGGTTATGGAAAGGGTGAATCAATGCGATTAATTCAGATCCTATCTTTGTGGGATTTGAATTAATTTCGTTACTATATTTGTGGGATTTGAATTAATTCAGTTCCTATCTTTGTGGGATTAGAATTAATTCGTTACTATCTTTTTGTGATTTGATTCAATCTTTCCATAACTGAAGAGGCGGCTAGGGTTTCCACCCTCTCTCTATTTATACTCTCTTCTGGCCTCCTTTGTGACTACTACGAAAATACAAGTCAGAAAAGGAGAAAGAGAGAGAGAGAGCTGCTGCCGCCATTGCAAGTTCATCCGAGGAGTCAGAATAGAGGTGACATCGAGCGTTCCACAAGTTATTCAACTTGCTGGTTCCTGGAAACAGATCGTGTGGGGCGAATCTTGCTTTGAGCAACGGTGTTTTGACACCCCAGCATTGTTCTTCTTCTCATCTCTCTCTAGTTTTAATTGTAACTCGTTCTGTCCCAATTGCAACACGTTTGCAAGGAAGAACGAGAGATCTCTCTTCTCTTTTTTCCCTCCTTCAGATTGTAATTTGGCTATTTAATTTTTTATTCCATCGTAGATCTTGAGTTTGCTCTCTACAAAGTTTTGTGGGACATCTCAGATCTCGATTGCATTAGTTTTCATCTTCGATCAAGCCCCCGGGACTAACAATCTCAAAGCAAGATCCGTATAGATGGAAAACATTAATGCTTCGCTCCTCCAATCGGATTTCTGCAAGTTGAAAAAGTTCGATGGAGAGCACTATCAAGTCTGGAAGAGAAAGGTGTACCTAACTCTTCAACTGAAAGACGTTGATCATGTTCTGTTGGAGGAAGAACCCTCTGTTCCAAACACTGGATCTACTGTCGCCATCAACGCGGCTACCAAACTCCAGGCCAAGTGGAGAAGGAAAAATAGCATCTGCAGACTTCTCATCCTGAATGCTATGGAGGACTCCCTGGCAGAATCCTACTCAAAGAAGGAACTTGCCAGAGACATATGGGAGTCTGTGGAAAATTTGTATGAAGAAGACAAGAACAGGAGCAAAATGTTTGTGGTTGAAAAATATCACAAATTGTTCTTTGAGGACGAAAAGTCCATGTTACCACAGGTAAAAGAATTTCTGAAGCTGCGTCAGAAACTGGAAGACGAAGAGATGCCCCTTCCCGACAAGTTTGTCGTCGGAGGGATCGTCTCAAAACTTCCTGCTGGATGGAGTACCTTCTATGCAAGGATGCACAGAAAGAAGCTAGACATTAGCTTGGAAGATCTACTGCAAGAGATCCATGTTGAGGACGAGATGCGTTCCTAACAGAAGGTGGACACTCTGTCCAAACAGTTGGCTAAAGCCAATCTTGTGCAGACGAGAGATCCCAAGGAAAAGCAGGCGCTTCTCATCCCAAGAAGAAGGACTTCACTAATCTAAAAGTGAAGGGTCCTTCTTTCAAGCAACAGAAGACTAAGTCCCACGTGACTTGTTATAATTGTGGCAAGAAAGGCCACTACAAGAGTGAATGCAGATCTAAGCCTAAACAATCAGAGAAAGGTGAGCCTAATAAGGTTTCATTGGTTTCTAACTTTGTTGCTATGATCGCACAGGTCACAAATGTGGGGGTTGACTCTGACTGGTGGATAGACACTGGTGCGACTTGCCATGTCTGTTCTGGCAAGGAATGGTTCGTCACGTACCAGCCAATATCTGAGAAGGTTGTCATGGCAAACCAGGCCCAAGCTGAAGTTCTGGGGATCGGGACCGTTGAACTGAAACTCACTTCTGGGAACACTCTGACGCTTCAAGGTGTGAAGCATGTTCCGGCGATTGCCAAGAACCTGATCTCTGGAAGCCTGCTCTGCAACGCAGGCTTGAGGATGGACATCAATGCTGGTCAGATGGTGATGTCCAAGAAAGGAACATACTTCGGGAAAGCTTATCAAACCGAAGGAATGTTTAAAATTCAGCTTGTTAACCAGTTTGAAGACATTAATGCAGTTGCATTTTCTGATTATTCTCTTGAGTTGTGGCATAATAGACTAGGACATGTTCATTGTAAAAGAATCACAAAATGTCTAGTCTAGGACTTATCTCCAAATGTGGGGGTAAGGTGGAGAAGTGTGAGGTGTGTGCTCAGACGAAGATCACAAGGAAACCCTTTCATCGGGTCAATCGAAGCACAGATCTTCTGGAGTTGGTGCACTCCGATATCTGTGACTTCAAACATTTCTCCACGAAGGCCGGAATGAAGTATTTCATAACCTTCATCGACGACTTCTCAAAATACGCGTTCGTCTACTTGCTCAAGTCTAAAGACGAAGCTTTCGAGAAGTTTAGAGAGTTCAGGGCCGAAGCTGAACGACAGACTGGACAACAACTCAAGAGGTTAAGGAGTGATCGAGGTGGGGAGTACAGGTCTCATGAATTCGCATCATTCTGCAAAGAACATGGAATTATATGCGAGACTACTGCTCCATATTCTCCTCAATCCAACGGAGTAGCAGAGAGGAAGAACCGGACATTAACAGAAATGATGAGTTCTATGCTGCTTACTGCAGGCCTTCCAAAATGCTACTGGGGAGAAGCTGTATTGATGGCTACTTTATTCTAAATAGAGTACCGTATGCAACTTCGGACGTAACTCCTCATGAACTCTGGTTCAAAGTCAGACCCAACTTGAATGTCATTCGAGTGTGGGGGTGTCTGGCGTATGTGAAGCTTCCAGATCTGAAGATTCAGAAGCTGGGGACAAGGACTACGAATGCTATCTTCTTGGGGTATGCCGAGAAGAGTGATGCTCGAAGATTTCTTGATATTGAATCAAATCATATTATCGAATCTCGCGATGCTGAATACTTTGAAGACAAGTTCGCAAAAGACAAAACATTGTTCTTTCGGACATTCCGGAAAATGATGTAGGTACTAATGAGACTGAAATCTCATACGAGCCAGTAGTCCAAGAAGAAGCTGTTGTTGATGAAACAACTCTTGCACCAGAACTCGCCGAGCCGTCAGCTAAGCGAGCGAGGAGACCGAAAGATTTCGGAGATGACTTTGTCACCTATCATGTGGAAGCAGATCCGCTTACCTATGATGAGGCGATGAAGACCAGAGATGCTATCTTCTGGAAGGAGGCAGTGAATGACGAGTTTGACTCTATCACCTCCAATAACACATGGGTGTTGGTAGATCTACATGAAGGAGAAAAGCCTATTGGATGTAAATGGATCTTCAAGAAAAAGATGAAGGCAGATGGAACTATTGACAAGTTCAAGGCCAGGCTGGTCGCCAAGGGATTTTCTCAGAAACAGGGAATAGACTACTTCGACACGTACGCTCCAGTAGCTCGGATGACCACCATCAGGATATTAATCGCTCTAGCAGCTATACATAAGTTGGTGATACATCAGATGGATGTAAAGACAGCGTTCCTGAATGGGGAGCTGACCGAAGAGATTTACATGCAACAGCCAGATGGATTTGTCGTCAAAGGTCTTGAAGACAAAGTCTGCAAGTTGGTGAAATCATTATATGGTTTGAAGCAAGCTCCCAAGATGTGGTATGAGAAGTTTGACAAAGTTATTAGGTCAAACGGCTACAGAGTCAGCGAGACGGACAAATGTGTTTACACAAAGTTCGCTGATGGAAGATGAGTCATCGTTTGTCTGTACGTGGACGACATGCTAATCCTAGGTACGGATATAGGCTGTGTCACAGAGACAAAGAAGTTCCTCTCAACCAAGTTCAGTATGAAGGACTTGGGGGATGCAGATGTCATCTTGGGCATAAAGATCATCAGGACAGACACTGGAGTAGCGCTGTCACAATCTCACTATATTGAGAAGATGCTCACACGCTATGGGTATAAGGATCTTTCAGGGATCGATACGCCATACAGGTGTGATCAGAAGCTGAAGCCAAACTCGAGGGAAAGCGTCAGGCAGCTGGAGTATTCTAGCGTTATCGGAAGTTTGATGTATGCAACTACTGCCACAAGGCCTGACATAGCTTTCGCCGTGGGAATGCTGAGTCGGTTCACAAGCAACCCAGGGGTTGAGCACTGGAAAGCTGTGAAGCGAGTAATGAGATATCTCAAGAAGACTCAGACATATGCACTGCACTACAACGGGTATCCGACAGTAGTGGAAGGCTTCAGTGATGCTAGCTGGTGTTCAAAGATGGAAAGCGAGAGATCCACAGGTGGATATGTCTTTTCCTTGGGTGGAGCTGCTATATCGTGGAAGTCGAAGAAGCAGACTATACTCTCTCGTTCCTCCATGGAATCTGAATTCTATGCACTTGAAACTGCAGCAGATGAAGCAGAATGGCTTCGGGAGCTCATGTATGATCTTCCAGTGGTTGGGGCTCAGATACCGACGATACCGATATACTGTGACAACCAGGCGACTGTGGCGGTGGCATCAAATGACCTCTTCAACGGAAAGAAGAGGACTGTACGGTTGAAGCATAGGGCAGTACACGATCTTATTAAAAGAGGTGTAATTTCAGTGGTTGATGTTCGGAGTCAGGAGAACCTGGCAGATCCGTTCACAAAGGGCCTCAAGCGCCAGTTGGTCGATGACACAGCTTGTAAAATGGGCTTGAAGGCATTCTGATAGTGTGTCTTTGCAATCCTACCATAAAGTTTTTGCTATTAGTTCAAAGAAATCTACTAGCATCTAACTTTTGGTTCAAAGGAGGATCACTGACTGGGAAACTATCAGGTAACGGTGGGTACTTGTTCTAATGGAACATGGAAGGGATACGGACCCATAACCACTGTTGTCTACTATGTTATTTTTTCTGCAGAAAAACTGATCCTGAGGAAGGTTGGCTTAAACGCCTTAATGAGTTCTCAGGCAGAGTGAATGTCTGGTGTGCTTTACAGGAGCACGGTAGAGCAGCACTACAAGGAGTGAAACTCCATGCTACAGTGGGGTGACTCCACCATGAGGTTCCCAGGTAGGGGTAATGCCTCGGCTTGCAAGCCAAGTCACAGCGGTGTAGCACCGCAAATAGGCAGGTAGCCTAATGCTGTATGACGTAATTAAAGAGTTGTAGACAGCACTACAAAGGGAGGATGGCCCCATGTTACAGTGGCACGACACCACGATGAGGTACCCAGGCAGGGTAAAGCCTCGGCATTGCAAGCCATGCACTACCAAAAAAACCAACTTTAGCGACGGCCAGATCCGTCGCTTATCCGTCGGTAAAATAAATTACCGACGTAATGGCGACGGATATTTGATGAAAATGGCCGTCGGGAAAAACGTCGTCGCTAAAAAATGTCCGTCGCTAAGCCGTCGGACAAATAATTATCCGACGGACTAGCGACTTTAGCGACGGTTGTCTTTCACCTACTTAGCGACGGATTAGCGACATGTTCCCGTCGGTTTACATGCCATATAATATTAAAATATCCGTCGCTAATCCGTCGTCAATAGGTCGGTAAAAGCGTATCAGAGAGGTTCCTGATACGCAAAATCAGTCGCTATTCCGTCGCCATTCCGTCGTCAACCTCGATGTTATAGCGACGTATTAGCGACGGGTAGGTCGTCGGCCTGGTTCTGGAAAGCTTCCATATTTCTAGAACCATGTCGACGGATAATTGGTCGCTCATCCGTCGCTAGTCCGTCGTCATCCTCGACCGATTAGCGACGGATTAGCGACCAACTATCCGTCGCTAAGTCTCTGGAAACCTACCATATTTCCAGAACCATGTCGACGGATGCGCCGTCGCTAGGTAGTCGCTTTTCCGTCGGTAACTGCAAAATATTTATATCACCCAGTTAGCGACGGATATTCCGTCGCTCTTCCGTCGGTAACTGCAAAATATTTTATATCACCCAGTTAGCGACGGATATTCCGTCGCTCTTTCCGTCGGTAACTGCAAATATTTATAATCCGTCGCTAGTTAGTCGCTAGTCCGTCGCTAAATGTAACATCAATTAAAAAAAATTACAGAAACATAGAGGGTAGTTTGGCACTACAAAGAGGCTTGTGACCTCATGCTACAGTAGTATGACACTACGATGAGGTTTCCAGGTAGGGTAATGCCTCGGCTTCAGGCCATGTCATAGCGGCGTAGCACCGCAAGGAAGCGCAAGGCTTCATGCCATATCTCTTTAATAAAGAACTCACCTATAGTGTATGAAAAGAGATATCAGGCCGTCTCTTGAGGGTAAACTTGTAGACGCCCAAAATTACACTGAAACCAGGCTGGCACAGGGCCTTTAATGTGCAGCCAGAAGCACACGTAACTACACTTTGTGAGTGGGAAGAATTACAATTGTGGTACAGAATTCAAGGCGTAGTCCATTCTTGTATCACATTGTTATTTAACCCATGCGGGAAGATTCAAGTCGTCAGCGACATCTATCCTAATGCAAAATGGACAGTTACTGTGGGGAACGCTCAACCCTGGACACATATATATGTTGTGATATGTGGGGGGATTGTTGGTGCTTTATTTACATGGAGAGAGCTTGCTCTCAACATGCCTTGTAAAATTTTAGTCCCACATTGGAAAAGCACCATGAGTTATCTCAACATATATACTTGGGTGTGTTGTTGAGAGATGCACATGGGGTGGTGACCCTAAGGAGGGAACCATGTGGGTGATTTTACTAGGAGGTAAGAATAAGGCTCCAAGGATTAAGCATTAATGCTTTTGTCATTCTCTTGGATTAATTCCACTTGGAGCTAAGCCCCAAAGGGGCTTAGCGACTCGGACTCGGACTCGGACTCGGACTCGGGCTCATGGGCTCATGAGGTGTAATGTGGCGTTTTGTTGGCGCACTTTGCACTTAGCACGTCAGCAGTCATGCGGTCTTTATGCGGCTCATATGCGGCCATGCGGTCTTATGCGGCATGCGGCTCATTTGCGGCCTCATGCGGTCATGCGGTTCATGCGGCCATGCGGCTCATGCGTCTCATGCGGTCCATGCGGTCCATACGGCTCATGCGGTCCATGCGGTCCATGCGGTCCATGCGGCTCATGCGGCTCATGCGGTCCATGCGGCTCATGCGGTTCATGCGGTCCATGCGGCTCATGCGGCACATGCGGTCCATGCGGCCCAAGCGGTCCATGCGGCCAGGCTGCTGCTGCTGCTCTGCTGCCGCATGGAGGGCTACGCTGACTGTGCAGATTTCAAATCGGTTATGGAAAGGGTGAATCAATGCGATTAATTCAGATCCTATCTTTGTGGGATTTGAATTAATTTCGTTACTATATTTGTGGGATTTGAATTAATTCAGTTCCTATCTTTGTGGGATTAGAATTAATTCGTTGCTATCTTTTTGTGATTTGATTCAATCTTTCAATAACTGAAGAGGCGGCTAGGGTTTCCACCCTCTCTCTATTTATACTCTCTTCTGGCCTCCTTTGTGACTACTACGAAAATACAAGTCAGAAAAGGAGAAAGAGAGAGAGAGAGCTGCTGCCGCCATTGCAAGTTCATCCGAGGAGTCAGAATAGAGGTGACATCGAGCGTTCCACAAGTTATTCAACTTGCTGGTTCCTGGAAGCAGATCGTGTGGGGCGAATCTTGCTTTGAGCAACGGTGTTTTGACACCCCAGCATTGTTCTTCTTCTCATCTCTCTCTAGTTTTAATTGTAACTCGTTCTGTCCCAATTGCAACACGTTTGCAAGGAAGAACGAGAGATCTTCTCTTCTCTTTTTTCCCTCCTTCAGATTGTAATTTGGCTATTTGATTTTTTATTCCATCGTAGATCTTGAGTTTGCTCTCTGCAAAGTTTTGTGGGACATCTCAGATCTCGATTGCATTAGTTTTCATCTTCGATCAAGCTCCCGGGACTAACACTTTAAGCCCTACTGGATTAGTTAGTTCCAATACAATCAATTGCTCTGATAAGAAACGAACCTGTCTTGTCCAGAGTCGGGTGTCCCATAACATCCAAATGCGTGCCATACCACCGATATCTAAGTTGTGAGTTGATGCCCATTGGTTCGGGATTCGTCTGTTGAGGAGATCATAGGACTTGATTTTGCTCTCTAAGACAGCTATTATGGAGCGCTTGTATTTGTACATCACTCTTTTAACTTCCCGCCATCTACTAACCGAGTTGGCGCCTCGGACATTCCCTGTTATTATGGTCATTGATCTCCTTGCCTCCCGTCCACGGAACTTCGCAGACTCTCCCTGGAACGGTCTTGGGGATGAGCCATATGTTGTGAACCCTCACCTTAGTAGCCTCCCTCCTAGCCAATAATTCCCTCCATTGAGGGTTCTCATTTGTCAGTTCTTTATCCTCCTCTGGCCGTATGAACCTACTGCTGTTGTTCACTTCTTTGTTACTGAGAGCTCCATGTATTTGCTTTGTTGTTGTCTGCCGCTTCAATCTAGTTTGTAGCTCGAGTTCTATTTCCTCTTGTCTAGTTTCTGGCCTGGTCGCACTACCATTCGAAGGGATGGCTTTACTATGTACCACAAGTGCCAGAGAGTTAGCACGATGTGAGTCCGGATTTTTATGTTCCGGCCCCCGGCATTTCCCAAGTATCGAGAATTGTTGAGGATCCTTATCCACACCTACTTCCTCTCTTCCGACTTTTTGCTCCAGCTGCATATTGGTATCAGAAACGTTTTCACGGGTTTCCGTCTCCTCAATATGAGTGTCTTCATCCGCTGCTATATCTTTAGGAGACTGACATTGAATGTCAGTATGGCCAAAACACTGGCATCGCTTGTTCATACTCAACTTCTTGATCAGTCCACTCTCCACTCGGCAGGACTATGTCAATCGTCCTAGGAAGCCTGTCAGATACTGCTATCTCCACAAAGATTCGGGCATAAGAAAGCCGTTGTCTCCTCGCAGTTGGGATATCCGTCCTGATCGGAGTCCCAACCATACTTGCCATCTTTATTATGGAAGGTATACTCCATAATTGCGGCAACAGTCATGGTAGTCTTATCCAGATGGGGACAGTAGATAAGCGATCCTTCTCAAAGTTAGACTCCGGTCTCCAACGCTTTAGTACCACCAATCTTCCGTCAAAGGTCCATGGGCCACCTTCCAGAATCCGCTCCAAGTCTTCCTCCAGATCAAATTAGATTAAGTAGAAGCCGTTCTCTTGCAAGAATATCTCCATGGCTCCTTTGGGTCGCCATACCCTATGGGCGAATGCCCGGAGTTGGCCATAAAATGGCATGTTGTCCATTACATATAACGCAAGAGTATTTTTCCAATACTCCACCGTTTCTTGTATGTCATCCCCCGTGATTTCAACTACTCTTTGCCCGTTAATAATACTAGGCTCTACATATTGAAGGTCCACTTCCTCCTCTACCGCCGCCGGACGACAAATATCCGCCCATGATACCGGTTTTGTGCGGGACTACGTGTCTGGACTCTTCCGGCTGTGATTCTCCGTATGGTTGTTTCGTTGGACCCATCTGTTGGCCGCCGCCTCCTTCCCGGGCCTATGCGTTCCCATGGTGGCAGTATACTCCTTCCTCATGCCTCTATTAGAACGTTGTTCTTCCTGCGTCTGCCTCCCTACGGCCGGTCTCCGGCTCCTCTCATCAGATCCCGTTGTACGCATCCCTCCGTCTTTTTCCTCACAGTGCCACCGATTTGGGACGTCGTCGTCTTTCCACGGTTGTCCACCCACCAGCTTGCTCCCGCAGCCCATAATCAACCCATCATCAACGCCTTCATTGCTCCCACCTCCTCGGCCGTCGAGAACTTCCTCCGCAGATGTGCCTTCGCCTGGATCACCCTTCTCCTCTAGAAACCCTAGCACAGACATTATATATATATATATACATATATATATATATATATATATATATATGGCGAGCGCTTCCACTGAACATTTTTCCTTCCGACTTACTAAACAAACAATAAACTAACAATGATACAACAATTATATACATATATATATATATATTATACATATATATATATATACTCCTTCAAGTACGGTACTCTCTCTCTCTCTCTCTCTCTCTCTCTCTCTCTATATATATATATATATATATATATATATATATATAATATACTCCTTCAAGTACGGTACTCTCCTTACGGAAAAGATAGGCAAATGTTAAAGGCCACCCCTTTTTTACTAAGGGCAACCATGACCCTCTTAAATTTTTACTAAGAGCAACCTAATGTAAAGTAATTTACTAAGGGCCACCAAGAGGAACCAAAGAAAATGGCCTCCTTCAACAAAATGGCGGCGGAGGGTCCTTCTCAGGCACGGCGTAGGAGTCGGCCGGGTGGTAGAGCGCGCGGAGGGTCCTTCTCAGGCACGGCCCGTCCCCGGCGGAGCCGGAGATGAGGTAGGCGAGGCGGGGGACCGGGCGGGGTGGGTTTGGCGGAGCCATGGCAGAGAGCTTAGGCTCGACGAAGAGGGGGGGCTCCTGGGAGATATGGGAGAAGGGGAAGCGTCGGAGGAGGAAGAAGGCGTCGGTCTTGGAGGAGGAGAGGAGGAGGGAGACGAGGAGCGGGACACATCAGCCGCCAATTGTGAGCTGCAACTTTCTGCGGCATTATTATTCTTCTTCTTCTTCTCTCTGTTTGATAACTTTCTGCTTCAATCAACATTATTCTTCTTCTTCTTGCTTCTTCTTCTCTCTCTGTTTGCTTCAAAACAGAAACATCTCTCCTCTGCTGTGAGCTGCAACCTCCATTCTGTTGAGAGGACGATTCCATGACCGGCGGGAGTATTGGCTTAGGCCTACTGGATGGTGACCGGAGGTGATGGTAATGGTGGTTACTCTCAAACAGAAACATCGACGGAGAGGACTGCAGGACTGCAGGCCAACACTGCAGTCCTCTGTTCACTTTGGACTGCAGGAAAGCCCTGCAGTCACTGTAGGTAAAAAAAAAAAAAAATCTGTCAATTGAGGACTGCAGGCCAGCACTGCAGTCCTGTCTTCACTTTGGACTGCAGGCAAGTCCTGCAGTCCTCAATTGACAGAAGTAGGGTGACCCTTAGTGTTTTCAAAATGACAAACTTGTAATTTTTTTTAAAATTTTAAGTTGATGGCCCTTAGTAAAAAGGGGGTGGCCTTTAACATTTGCCAAAAGATACGGGAGAAATAAAGTCACGGAGCTGGTCACTTTTATTCATTAGAATCATAAATGTGCTCTATTTCCCGTCATTATTATTCCTTCTCCTCCTTCTTCTTGTCCTTTGCTATTTTCTTCTTCTCTACTCCCTTTGGAGCTGAAGCTTCAGTTCTTCTCTAGAGACAGAGCACCACACGGCGAGGGGGAAGAGGCAGATGTCGACGCGCTGGCGGATAAGGATGGTGGCGTGGAGGTGGTGTCCTCCTTAGTGACGGCGGGGGGAGCTCTATCAGCGCAGAGAAAGTCGAAGGTGGACCTGGACATGCGGAAGTCGACGTCGTAAGTGCTTGCTTCTATAGTAAGAGATGGTTCGCTAGGAATGGATGTATACTGCAGTATCCTCTCCACAGAGATAACTTTGTTTTCATGCAGCAAGACCTGAAATGAAAAATTATATAAATATGCTGATTATGAACCTCTAGTCTTCCTTTTACAAAAGAAATATGATCACGTTACATTGTTTGTGTCCTTAAGAACAATTACCAGGATCAATAAACCCTTTTGGTACTGAAATCAAGGATATCAAAGAAAATGCAAACAATGGAGACAGCATGTCCAAACGAAAGCGCCCACTCCATTGCGCCAGCACTATAAAATTTGGGTCCAGAATATTCATCAGAGAAATGAAAATTTTTGTGCACAAATCTTGCTTCCTAGTTGAAGTTTCTAATCGTCATTGATCCCGAAAGTGATTCGCCAAAATGTTGTATAATGGGAGCTCCCACCTTGATAACTCGCGTGCGTAACATTGCTGAAACAAAAGTGTTATGTCTCAACACAAAGAAAGTGAATTTCAAGCAACTGTTCAAGACAGTTGCGCTCCATTAGCCATTGCAGTGCATGTGTAGATTGGATAACTAAACTATTTTACAAGCTATGTTTTAAGCCTCTGATGTTTTGGTTTAGAAAATCAAATTGGCCAACTTCAATGAATAAGTCATAGTACTCAACAAATAAATATTTACTCTCCTCAGGTCATGTGTAAGTGGAAGCCTCGTGACACTGAAATGCATATCAGTGAAGCAAAGTAGGGTATTGATAAGAGTTAAAGAAGATACTTTGGATCAAAATGGTAGCTGATACCAGACACATATCACTGAATTGCACAACATATGACAATTTAAGCCACCAAAATAAGTGTACTTTGTTCTATTGGCAAGCTTGTTCTTGTATTTCGTGTGAATGAAAAAAATGTGTGGATCCTCTCTTCAGATGAGCTATCATACATGTCTGATGATGGTGCATGGTTCCAAATATTCATATAGCAGTATAGCACTATAAGTAACACTCCTTTCATGGAAAACACAATGTGCTTCATCTCAGTGGCTTGGTTAAGGCTCATTCTCGCTCTCACTTTTTTTTCCCCGATATTAAATGGTTGGAGTAAAAATTTCCCCGTTATTAATTTACAATATTCATCTAAAGAAAAAGCGAGACGATCTGCCAGCTAGTAGTGAGCTTGCTGTAGCTAGAATCCTCCGCTGTCATTGGCACAAGTTTGAGACAAAGTTGGTCTATATCTTGAGAAACATGCCCGCTTCGAAGACCTATAGAACCAGCACTTCCCCGACGCCGACTTCCGCAAGTCCAGGTCCACCATCGACTTCTTCTGCGCCGAGCTCTCCCCCGCCATCGTCAAGGATGACACCACCATCCACGCAGCCATCTATGTCCGCCAGCGCGTCACCGTCTGCCTCTTCCCCCTCACCGGGGGAGCAAAGGAAGGAAATAGAAACAGACAAGAAAGAGTAGAAGAAATTATAATAATAATGGAAATTCAGAGATCGCCATGCTCCCCAATAAGGAGAACTGAAGCTTTATCTTCGAAGGGGCAGAGAAGGAAGAAGGAAAGAGAAAAGAACAAGGAGGCGGAATAATAATGAAATAGACTCCAATGAATAAAAAGTGACCAGCTCCGTGACTTTATTTCTCCCGTATCTTTCCCGTAAGGAGAGTACCGTACTTGAAGGAGTATATATATATATATATAATTGGCGACAGCGCTAGGGTTTCACCTCCTGCGGAGAGAACCTGGGCAGGCGCATCGGGGGCATCTGGCCGCGCATCGGGGGCGTCTGGCCCGCCGCACGACACGACGGGCAAACAGATGAAGACGAAGGCGCGGCCGCACTGGAAGACACAACCGCGAGAGGCGACCATGAAGACGGCCCCAGGCGTGGGGAACACCGGCGAACCGAGGCGAGAACGTCGGAGGCAGAAGATGGAGACATACGAGAGGAAGCGGGAGGTTGGACGACGATAGCACGACGTCGGAGGAACAAAGCAGTGCCAGTACGTGAGCGGGCGGGAAGAGGTGACATTCTAGAGCAGAAAGGGGATATCCATGGCAATGGAGGAAGAATACAAAGGCTACAAAGGCCTAAACCTATGCACAAGCAGAACAATACAGGGATGGTAGGGAACAATAACAAGGAACGTCATCGAAGCAATAATCCTAGAAGGATGGAGAGCACTGGGAACAAAGGGAAGACCATCCAGCAAGAACGGGAGGGGCCTACTCTAACGATTTTACCAAGAAGACAGGTAGATGAACAAGGGGCAACGTGGTCGAAGCCAATGACATGGGCAGAGGTATGCAAACCAATGGGACACAGGAGGAAGTTGAACTACAATACATTGAACCATGTGTTTCAATGGAAAGAAGGTGGTCGAAATTACTACGGACGATCTGCAAGAAACCATGGAATATTGGAAGAACACATTAGTTTTTTATGTGATGGGGAATAGGCCATTTTACGGCCAACTTCGTGCTTACGCACACCGAGTGTGGCGTCCTAAGGGCACGATGGAGGTCTTCTCGCGCTAAAACGATTCTATTTTATCAAGTTCGCACTGGAGGAAGATCTAGACCGTATCCTTGAAGGAGGACCATGGACGTTCGATGGAAGGTTAGTAGTTCTCAAGCGGTGGTTACCTGGGACAAATTTCGAAAAAGATCGCCTAACTACAGTGCCTATCTGGATACGTCTACCATGGCTTTCACCGCAGTTATGGAGCATCCCCTCCATTATGAAGATGGCGAGTATGATTGGGAAACCTATTCGTACTGATTACCCTACGGCCCGCAGACAACGTTTGTCGTACGCAAGGATTTTTGTCGAAATAGCGGTGATTGGAGAACTACTAAGAAGCATTGATATAGTCCTACCGAACGGAGATTGGATACAACAGGAGATCGAATACGAATGGGTACCACCGAGCTGTGTACGTTGTAGATGCTTCTGCCACACGCAAGACTTGTGTCGGGACACGATAGACACCGTGGAAACTGGTACCACTCAGGGTTCACAAGACAATGGGAAGGAAGCTGTTGTAGAACTTGAAGTCCAAGCTACTATCGACAATGCTCATATAGACGAAGATATGGGTGTCGAGGATGAAGATGGTACCAGAACAGATGCTCCGGGCGGGTGCGACTACTTCCATGTTGGGTAAACGACCAGTGCCAGAGGCGACCTTAACAGAAGAGACTGGTGCAACACAGGCCTTGATAGTGTTCGGAGAGGGTTGGGACAGTGCATCAAACTTGGCGACGCGACAACTGAATGAAGATGGGAGGTGGAGCGGCATAAGGGAAGAAGAGCTCAGAGCCATAAAAAGAACAGCTATAATGGAAGGCCTGAACGCTTCCTCATTGAAGCAAATGACTACCGGTATAGCTAATGCGAATATATCTACTGACATTGCTATCTTGACCAAAGGTAATCCCAGGTCGGCACGACATCTTACTGAATTGTCGGAGTCGTCAACGACGGGTGAAGGCAACGAACAACAGGTTCTTGTTGGAGTGGGTGGGGTTCCCAACCTATGTGGAGAAGACCCCGGAGTGCGACGAGCGCCGTTCGAAGTCGAAGAAGCTCGGGAAGTAGGCGACGCGGAGTCGCTACTGCTGCTGCTGCTCCTGAAGGAGTTTCTGGCCTGGGCCTGCCGAGTTCGGCCCGAACTCGGTCCCAGGCCGAGTTCTGGCCGAACTCGGTCTGGCTCCTCCAGGGTTTGGCGAGTAGGTGGTTTGCTCGACACAGAGTTCTGGCCGAACTCTGTGTCGTCGGGGGCTGAAGCGAATTTTAGGGTGACTTTTCACCACTGGATCTAATCCAACGGTCCATGTTGGCTGCGGGATTAGGGAGTTAAGTTGAGTTTTCTCAACCCTAATTCATTATGCAACATTATCGTAAAGGCAACACAACTTGGAGAGAGGAAGGAGGCAAGAGTGCCATTACAACTTCGGAAGAGAAGACGGAGGATTGAAGGTCGTTTTCGAAGGAGATCGTGTTTCGGGTAATCTCTACTCGTCGTTCTCGCTCTTCGTAGCCTTGTAATCATTGTTCTTGCTTCTGAGTGTTGTGGGGATCCGATTTGGATCGGGAGGAGTTTGTAGAGGGTGTAATTCTTCTATTCCATTAGTGGAGGCTTCTCAGGGTTGGACTCCGATCGTCCCGTGGTTTTTTCCGCAAGGGTTTTCCACGTCAAAAATTCTCTTGTCTGCATGTGTTTTGTGTGTTTGTTTTTTTTGGGTTCGTGCGTTGCATTGCTCGCTCGTCCTCTCGCAGGTACTCTCCGATTTGGGGAAAGGTTTCCGCGTTTCTTTCCCATCAGAGTGGTATCAGAGCCAGGTTCTGGAATTCAGAAGGAGTGTCAGTAGTTGACAGAGAAACCAGAGAGGAGAGATGGACGCGAAGCCGGTGCGCATGGTGAACCTGAACGGCACCAATTATCACTATTAGCGGAGCAAGATGAAAGATTTGCTATTTGTCAAGAAGCTGCATCTACCCGTGTTTGCATCCGAGAAGCCCAATGATAAATCCGAGGAGGACTGGACATTCGAGCACATACAGGTGTGTGGGTACATAAGGCAGTTTGTGGACGAGAACGTGTACAACCACGTTGCCAATATTGAGCACGCGAAGACGTTGTGGGATAAGCGGGAATCCTTGTATGCGAAGAAGACCGGAGTAAACAAGTTGTTCCTGATCCGAACGATGATGGGTCTGCGATACAAGGATGGGGCGTCTATTTCGGATCACTTGAGTGAGTTCCAGGGCGTGGTTAACCAGCTATCTTCTATGGGAGTCAAGTTCGACGACGAAGTTCAGGGACTGTGGCTGCTGTGTACTTTGCCAGACTTGTGGGAGACCGTACGAGTATCTATGATCGCTTCTGCTCCAGAGGGCGTGGTCAGTCTGGAGTTTGCCAAGAGCGGGGTGTTGAATGAAGAGATGCGGAGACGTTCTCAGGGCACTTCATCCGCATCCCACCACTCAGAGGCACTTGTTTCGGAGAGCCGCGGAAGGGACAAAAGCAGGGGTCCAGGTGGTGGCAGAGACAAGAGCAGGGGGAAGTCCAAGGGTCGTTACGAGGACTCAGAGTGTTACCATTGCGGTAAGAAGGGCCATATCAAGCGAAATTATTTCGCTTGGAAGAGAGAGAAGAAGGGCGATAAGGGGAAGCAAGAAGAGAACACTACAGCGGCGGCCTCGGTGCATGGAGGCGATGTGATCGTCGTAGGTGATGAGGTCATTACTAACCTCGCCTGCGATGACAATTCTTGGCTGGTGGACTCAGGGGCTTCAGCACATGTATCTCACAATAGGGCACTGTTTGCCACTTACACGACAGGCAACTGTGGCGTGTTGAAGATGGGCAACGGAGATGTGTCGAAGGCGATTGCCGTTGGAGATGTGCATTTGAGAACGAAGACGGGTGTGGTTCTTGTTCTCAAGGATGTTCGTTATGTCCCTGATATCCGTTACAACCTGGTGTCTGTTGGAAGGTTGGATGACGAGGGATTCTTCAGTCTCTTCGGGAACAGTCAGTGGAAGTTTTTCAGAGGTTCGATGGTGATTGCCAGAGGAAGCAAGAAGTTCGGTCTCTACTATATGGAGGGGAGCGCACAGGGGGCACAGGAGGTGAACGCAGTCAGTGATGCGTCTGCCGAGTTGTGGCACAGGCGGCTCGGCCATATCAGCGAGAAGGGGATGAGCTACTTGGTGAACAGGAAGGTGATTCCGGGGCTCAGGTCTACAAAGTTGGAGAAGTGCATGCACTGTTTAGCTGGGAAGCAAAATAGGGTGTCTTTCCAAAGTCACCCAAGTTCGAGGAAGCCGGCGTTGCTCGAGTTGATTCACTCGGATGTCTGCGGTCCTATGGAGGTAAAATCTCTTGGTGGTGCTTCTTACTTTGTAACCTTTATTGATGACTATTCCAGGAAGGTTTGGGTCTATGCCTTAAAGACCAAGGATCAGGTGCTACCTACTTTCAAGGAGTTTCAGGCCTCTGTTGAAAGGAAGACGGGCAAGAAGTTGTTGTGTGTTCGGTCCGACAATGGCGGCGAATACATCGGTCCCTTTGATGCGTATTGCAGAGAGCAAGGAATACGACACCAGAAGACTCCGCCAAAGACACCTCAGCTCAATGGTGTAGCGGAGCGCATGAACATGACACTGATGGAGAGGGTGCGGTGTTTGCTGTCAGAAGCAAACTTGCCGGGCAGTTATTGGGGTGAGGCTTTTCTCACAGCTGCTTATATTATTAATTTGTCTCCTAGTGCTCCTTTGCAGGGTGATGTGCCTGACAAAGTATGGTACGGCAAAGAGCCGTCATACAATCACCTGCGGACGTTTGGTTGTAAGGCCTTCATGCATGTACCGAAGACGAGAGGACCAAACTTGAGCCGAAGACGAGGCGATGCGTCTTTGTCGGCTACGGTCGGGATGAGTTTGGCTATAGACTCTACGACCCAGTAGAAGGAAAGCTCTACAGAAGCAGGGACGTGGTGTTCGTCGAGGATCAGACCATGACCAACACTCAGGATTCCGAGACGCCTTCTGAGGCTGAGGAATTGCCTGAGTTAGAGTCATTTCGCTTCGAGCAGTTTCCAGAGGACATCGCAGAGGATCCAGTTATGGGGGAGCCGTTACATGGAGTTGCTCCCAACCTTGATCATCAGCCTGCTGATGGTGGTCAGGGTGTCCCTCAGGAGGATGAGCATGCCGGGAGGCAGTTCCTGAAGGGGCGGAGGCTGTTGGTATACAGCCAGCACCAGTGGTTCCTTTGAGGAGGAGTGATAGGGATCGTCGACCATCTACGAGATACTCACCAGATGAGTATGTGCTATTGACTGACGGGGGAGAGCCCGAAAGTTTTACAGAGGCTATGGAAGACGAACACAGGCAGGAGTGGATGGAGGCTATGCAGGAGGAGATGAGTTCCTTGCACACCAATTCCACATATGATCTAGTGCAGTTGCCAACGGGCAAGAAGGCTTTGAAGAATCGATGGGTGTTTAGAGTGAAGCAGACGGATGATGCTACTCGCCCTCGATACAAAGCGAGGCAGGTAGTCAAAGGCTACGGTCAGCGGAAAGGCGTGGATTATGATGAGATCTTTTCGCCTGTCGTCAAGCATTCGTCTATTCGGGTGGTGCTAGCATTAGCAGCCAGTCTCGACTTGGAGGTCGAGCAGATGGACGTGAAGACGGTATTCCTCCACGGTGATCTTGAGGAGGAGTTGTACATGGAGCAGCCAGAGGGATTCTGTGAGAAGGACAAGTCACATTTGGTCTGCCGGTTGAGGAAGAGCTTGTATGGTCTGAAGCAGGCTCCGAGGCAGTGGTACAGGAAGTTCGAGTCGTTTATGGGAGAGCATGGTTATGCACGGACGACGTCGGATCATTGTGCATTTGTGAGGTATTTTGCCGATGATGATTTTATCATTTTATTGCTCTATGTTGATGATATGCTATTAGTGGTTCGGAATGCCACTAGGATAGCGGAGCTGAAGCGCCAACTGGGCGCAGCCTTCTCTATGAAGGATTTGGGCGCAGCGAAGACTATTCTTGGGATGGAGATCAGCCGAGAGAGAGAGTCCAAGCTGCTACACTTGTCCCAAACGAAGTACATTCACCGGGTACTTCAGCGTTTCGGGATGGACGGGTCGAAGAAAGTGAGTTCCCCTCTTGCGGCTCACTTTAAGCTCACTGAGGAACAGTGTCCATCTACCGAGGATGAAAAGGAAGATATGGAGCGGGTTCCATATGCCTCAGCTGTGGGGAGCCTTATGTATGCTATGGTGTGTACGAGGCCAGATATTGCTCATGCAATTGGTACGGTTAGCAGGTATCTTTCAAATCCTGGAAGGGTACATTGGAGTGCGGTCAAGTGGATTCTACATTATCTTTAGGGCACTGCTGGTTGGAGACTTTCCTTTGGTGGTGACGAGCCGAAGCTGGTTGGGTATACCGATGCTGATATGGCTGGAGATATAGACACGAGGCGATCGACTTCGGGCTACGTGATGATGTTTGCGGGAGAAGCGGTGTCGTGGCAGTCGCGGTTGCAGAAGTGTGTTGCCTTGTCGACGATAGAGGCAGAGTACATTACGGCGACGGAGGCTTGCAAGGAGCTGTTGT
This sequence comes from Iris pallida, assembly GCA_029216955.1. Taxonomy (NCBI): domain Eukaryota; kingdom Viridiplantae; phylum Streptophyta; class Magnoliopsida; order Asparagales; family Iridaceae; genus Iris; species Iris pallida. The sequence continues at coordinate 16,242 of JANAVB010028876.1, read as the reverse complement.
GGATGAAGAAGTTGTTGCAGGAAATGGGACTGAAGCAAGAGCAGTATACTTTGCTTTGCGATAGTCAGAGTGCGATCCACCTTGTGAAGAATCAGATGTTTCATAGCCGGTCCAAGCACATCGAGACCCGGTATCTTTGGATACGGGATGTGGTTGAGAAGAAGGACGCGGAGCTTGAGAAGGTTCATACAGATGACAACGGAGCTGATATGTTCACGAAGATTCTACCAAGAGGAAAGTTTGAGTACTGCAGGCAGATCGTCGGGATGACGACATCCTTCCCATAGTTGTGAAGGGGGAGATTTGTTGGAGTGGGTGGGGTTCCCAACCTATATGGAGAAGACCCCGGAGTGCGACGAGCGCCGTTCGAAGTCGAAGAAGCTTGGGAAGTAGGCGACGCGGAGTCGCTACTGCTGCTGGCTGCTCCTGAAGGAGTTTCTGGCCTGGGCCTGCCGAGTTCGGCCCGAACTCGGTCCCAGGCCGAGTTCTGGCCGAACTCGGTCTGGCTCCTCCAGGGTTTGGCGAGTAGGTGCTGTTTGCTCGACACAGAGTTCTGGCCGAACTCTGTGTCGTCGGGGCTGAAGCGGATTTTAGGGTGACTTTTCACCACTGGATCTAATCCAACGGTCCAAGTTGGCTGCGGGATTAGGGAGTTAAGTTGAGTTTTCTCAACCCTAATTCATTATGCAATATTATCGTAAAGGCAACACAACTTGGGAGAGGAAGGAGGCAAGAGTGCCATTACAACTTCGGAAGAGAAGACGGAGGATTGAAGGTCGTTTTCGAAGGAGATCGTGTTTCGGGTAATCTCTACTCGTCGTTCTCGCTCTTCGTAGCCTTGTAATCATTGTTCTTACTTCTGAGTGTTGTGGGGATCCGATTTGGATCGGGAGGAGTTTGTAGAGGGTGTAATTCTTCTATTCCATTAGTGGAGGCTTCTCAGGGTTGGACTCCGATCGTCCCGTGGTTTTTCCTGCAAGGATTTTCCATGTCAAAAATTCTCTGTGTCTGCGTGGATTGTTTTGTGTGTTTGTTTTTGGGTTTGTGCGTTATATTTCTCGGTCCTCTCGCAGGTACTCTCTGGTTTGGGGAAAGGTTTCCGCGTTTCTTTCCCATCAGTTCTATTAAATCAGGCTCGACCACATTATCCTAGGGAGAGCCAGCGACACTCCAAGGACCCCCGAACAAATCAATAAATGTTTGTTATCTCATGGAACGTTCGAGGAGCGAACTCCATTGGGAGATGGCGAGAAATCAAGAATGTTATACAAAAGAACGAGTGTTCGATTGCGATGATACTGGAGAGCAAAATCAAGCTCCATACCAAAATCATTAAGAGGAAGCTGTATCAGTGGGAAGCTACACATAACTTGGACTTGTGCGGTATGGCACGAATCTGGGTAATGTGGGATTCACGTATCTGGAATGGCCAGGTACGATTCCGTTCTAAACAATTGATAGTGGTTGATTTTTCTAACAAAGGAGGATTAAAAATTACAGTAGGGGGCGGTATATGGGCATAACGACCGAAGAAGATGGTTCCAGCTCTGGAGAGACATCATTCAGATCTCCTCACAGGGTGAATAAAACTCTGCCACTTTTGTTAAGTGGAGATTATAATGCGATACTGACGAAAGACGAAAAAAGGGGAGGAAGACGCGTTCCTATTGAAATTTTGGCTGACTTCCAGAATTGCCTTCTTAGCTCGGGTCTATACTGTCTTCCCAGGACTGGCCATCTGTGGTCGTAGAGTAATAGCTCCGCCATGAACCGCATAGTTTGCCAACTCGACAGGGCACTATGTAATGTAACATGGCTGGAGGTGTTTCCCGTCAGCAAAGCGGAGGGCTTCAATGCGGTACTAGCGACCACACGCCCATACTAGTGCGTCTACAAGACACGACAAGGAGCCGTAGGAGGCCATTCCGGTTCTGCAATAGTTGGGCGGAAACTGAAGGGTATATGGAGGCGGTCTCCCATGGACTACAACATACATTCAGAGGCAACATGCAATACTGTTTAGTTCAGCGGCTCAAAATGATAAAGAAGGACTTGAAACAATGGAACAAATGTAGGCCGACCCATCCTCTACATGCAGCCAAGCAGGAGCTAGCTATGGATCCAGGAGGCTCTTTAAATGGATCCGCTGGACCCCTTGCTTGCAGGACATGTGGGTAGGCTACAACAGGAGGTACGACAACTTCGCTATCATGAAGAGGTGCGGCTACAACAGCAGGCTAAATGTCAATGGCTTAGAAACGGCGACCGGTGTTCAAGATTCTTCCACGTCACCATTCGAGCGAGACAACACTTGAATACTATTAGTTCCCTGATCGATGCTAGGGGGCGTAATCTTGTCGACAATAAGGAGATAGAACAGGAAGCGGTGGCATACTACCAGGCACTTTACATAATGCAAGGGTTGATATCTGATAACCAGATGACATTCATAAAAGGTCGATCCATTGCAGAAAACTGTTTGCTGGCTCATGAAATGGTTCGGAAGTTCAATAAAGCTGGAGGGAGGAAAGGTTGCATCAAACTAGACTTGAGGAAAGCCTGAGATGGTGAACAGGGACTTTGTATGTGTTGTGCTCCTTAGCATGGGATTTGAGAGCTGGTGGCTAGACAGAATCAGGACTTGCATATCAACTTCGACATTCTCGATTCTGCTTAAAGGGCAACCGCATGGTTTCTTTGGGAGCAATCGGGGATTACGACAGGGAGACCCACTCTCCCCTTACTTGTTTACTGTAGTGATGGAATACTATACCTGCATAATGGACGTTGCGGTGCACCGTAGACACATAATGCCACTATACAGGAGGACCATGCCATGGGTGTCTCACCTAATATATGCAGACGACTTGCTGGTCTTCATAGAACCGACAAAGAGGGGGATTCGAGCTCTGAACAAGCTTCAGAAGGATTTTGGGACCATGTCCGGGCTGTACCTTAATAAAGAGAAAAGTCGCATCTATTTCAGCATATATTGCCCGCAACAAGAGCATCTATCCACGATACTTGGTATTGACAGGGGACTCCTTCCGGTTCGATATCTCGACATACCGCTGACAACAAACTATGCTAAGGATACTGATTGTCAAGGGCTAGTGCAATATGTTCAAGCAAGATTGGAAGGGTGGCAAGCTCAACTGCTATCTTTTGGCGGGCGGTTGTCAGAGCAGTTATCTTAGCTATCACAGCTTATTGGCTTCAGGCGATATACGTCCCTACTACCACTATTTGCAGACTAGAGAAACTATGCGCAAACTTGTATAGAAAGGAGGGCTTCATGCTATTAATTGGGAGGACCTCTGTCGAACCAAAGAGGAAGGAGGCGTCGGTTTGCAGTCTCTGCGGGTGCTACGAGAAGTAGCCATGCTAAAGCTGGCATGGCAGTTTCTTGAGAAGAAATCCAAATGGGCTCAATGGACGACAATAGATATCTGAAATCCAACAACTTCTGGGTCCAATCAGTGGACAACAACTTCTCCGGCACATACAAAAATATATTGCGAGTCAGACCAGCGCTGAAGGCAAACATCAGGCGTGACATTCATGATGGGCGCTCCACTAGCCTATGGATGGACCCGTGGCTCAATCACCAAAGCATTCTTAACAGATTGGGTTGGCCTACTTATGAATTAATAGGAAGTACGGAGGGATTACATGCAATCATACATAATGGGACGTGGAACGTGGGAGCCAGACAAGTTGGACGGTGGTTTGCAGAAGAGATTTCAACAATCCAGATCAATCAAGAGGCTGATGGTGATCGTTGGCTATAGGAGGGTTCGAATAATGGAGACTTCTCTAGCAGAGTAGCATATGAGCAAATGAGACCGCATCATAACAAGGTGGCTTAGGCGGATCTTGTATGGACCAAGGGGGCCTCGACTAAGATGCAGTTATGCACCTACAAAGCAATTAGGAATTGTCTCCTAATGCGCGATATAATGTTGCGCTTTGGTATCCAGATTCCGAGCTTCAATTCTGTTCTATGCGAGACTGGCTTTGAAACAAAGGACCACTTGTTCTTCCAGTGTCCATTCGCAGAGACTATATGGCAGACGTGTCGGGGCCACTTGGGCATTACTACGGCAGGTAGAGATGGCCTACAGATTGTCTTTGAGGAGATTGCAGCACTCAAAAGCAAAGGACAAGATATCTACAAGAAAGCCCGAATCAAACTCCTAGCTGCTGTGTGGCATGTTTGGCGGAAAAGAAATAGACGAATATTTGATGGAATGGACACGACGCTGAATGGCATTCTGAATAATATTGAGAGCGACTACAGGTGCTTAGAGGGCTAACAAATGTGTTATATTCTCGCCTTCTGTTACGAATTGTATGATGTATTTACACTAATTTATTAATAAAGTACCTATTTTTGGATATATTTCTTCAGCATGCCCTCAGGCTTATATAGAATTTAGAAAGAGAAGAATTAAATATAAGCGTGGCGTGGATAAGACGTTTGAAGCCGAGTTGTTTATTTATGTCGGAGTCGAACCCGGTGTCAAAATCCGATGATTTTGCTAAAACGATAAGACTGGAAGAAACCCCAGATTGTTTCCTTCTCCAGAAGATTCTGACTGATCAGCAATGCAAGAGTCCTGGTCGCAAACCATCTTGAGTGCTACTTCCTCTTGGCCTTTGTGAGTACTACAAGTATATAATATTTTCAAGTTTCTCTAATTTTGTTCACAATTTTGATCCGCAACAAAAAGCAAATCTTCAGTGTGGGAACAACATTTAGTTGGCTGGCTGTAGTGAGTCAGTCGACAGATGAATTATTGCAAGCAAACAAGTTAGTTGAGACTTGAGAGACTGACGAAGTATCCCTGTCAATAATTCTGCAGTATAAAGTCGTCCATGTGATATAGATTATTTATAAGGGCACATCATATTTGATCGGATAGTTCGGATTGAAACTAGTCCACGTTTGAAGGAAAATTATTCAGGATAGTCCATTTTTTTACTCATAGGACTATTCCAACCCAACCCCTCTAAAACCCAAAATTTTAGTTTTATTTTCAAATTTTATTCTCTCTCTTCCAAAACCCTAATTCCTCTCCTCTTCTTCTTCCTCTTCTCCTCCACAATTTCCTCCATCCCTAAGCAACAACTTCTCATCTTCTTCTCGTCCAACATCTTCCTCTTCTCCTCCACATCTTCCTCTTCTACTCAATACCGATGGCACCCAAACCCACGTCGACTAGGACTGCCCAGTTTTTTGGTAGTCCTATTTGATAGGACATGTCAGAAATAGTGGCAATCCTAATTCACAGTAAGTGAAACAAAGGACTGTCATATTTCTGGCAGTCCTGACTGTATGTAGGACTGTCATGATTGGTAAAAAATGACTTTTATACCTAGAAATGGGATAGTCCTGAGTAAATTTTCAAAAGACAAACTTGTAAATAAATCAAACTTAGAAATGGAATAACTATGATCAAAATATGATGTGCCCTTGTAAATAACCTTTCAAAATCTCACGAGGCTACAGTTGAGTCTTCAGCTATGCAAAACACGACACGACAGATCAATTATTACTCTGTTGCAAACAAGTTTGCTGAGAGACTCAAGAATCAATTATTCAAATTGTATTCTTAAAGCATCTCCAAACTTATTGTGAGTTTGAAAAAAAATGATTGTCGCGTAGGAATGTAATTTTTTTCAAAAAGCAATACAAATGTGAAATAAAGTATAGAGTTGACATGACAATGACATGGCAAAGACAATATGAAGTTTGTTGTCTAGATCTAGACAATGCACTTCCACTCCTAATTTTTTTTTATATTGGGAATCACTTTCTTTTCCTCCTCAATTCCTTTGGCATCCAAACATAGGAAAGTAATCACTTTCCTTTTCTAACCCGATGATTCCGTGAACCAAATGAGGCATTACATTGGAGAAGACTTTTCAAACTCATTGTCTTGTGTCTCATGTCACCTAAGAATCACAACACAAAACAAGACAATAGGTGACATTACCAGACCTGCTTGTGTTTTGCTTGAAACTTCAAATATTAATCCTAATTTAAGGTATCTAAAAATTCTAACTATGATTCTACAACAACAATATAACTACTCTAAACTTATTTTTATATATATAGAAGACGTATGAGATATTGGAGAGTCAGGTCAAAGAGAGGTGCTGGGGGGCTTCGTAGTTAGCCACGTACGCCGCCTGGAAAGAACGACTTGTGGAGCCAAGTTGTCAGGAGGTTTAAATGCGACAACATGTATGGTACTGGATCATTGACATTCCAGCCGTTTATTTACTCTAGAGCTCCTCCTCCAGCTCCACCTGCATCATCACACAGCCCGCCCCCTGTTCTTTCTGTCATTCTCTCTATGGAGCAGATCACATAGATTTTGTACGACCTACAGAGGCAGATGACAGAGCTGAGAGCTGAGAGAGTCTCGTGCTAGCTCCTAACACTATTTCGGCTCCTGCTTCCATTTTAGCTCTTGCACCTACTCCAGCTTCTCCTCCGGCTTCTCCTCCGGCTTCTATTCTTGCTCTGGTTGGTATTGCTTCTGAGGAGCTACAATAGATCATCAGTACGGTCATGATGGTATATTGCGGACCGTCAGTCGCCTCCACCATCGCCCCCAACATCGAGTTGCTATTTTTAGTTTTTTATATTGGTTGTATTTGTACAACATTTTAAACTCTATGTGCTCATTTGTGTGTGTAAATTGTTATATATATTTGTACTATCTCAGGTATGAGCATAGCAGAAGTAATTGAATATGAAAAAAAAATGAAAAACTTAGCGATGGAATAATGACTGATTAGTGATGGAAAACAACGACGAAAATATGGAATATTTTGGAATATTTTCATCGATGATCTGTCGTCTAATATCAAAAAATGTATGAGTAAAACGCTACTCCATCGCTATTTTCGTCGCTAATTATAATTATAAGAATAACGATTGATTAGCGACGATAATTTAGAACATTTATGTCGCTAATCTACTGGATGATTAAAAAAATGAGCCAAAAAAATATATCAGTCGCCAATAGGTGGCTAAGTCGTCACTAAGTTTGCGAATGAAAAAATTCGTTTATCCGTCGCTAAATGTCGCCGCTTCATACGTCGCTAATTTGTCGCTGTATCGACAAATTAACGATGAAAAATTGACGACGAAATTTGATGTAGTGACGAATCATCACTATATCGTCGCTAATTATGATAGCGACGGAAAACAACTATATAGTGACAGATAATTTTGTCGCTAAATTACAATTTTTTTGTACCGAATCCATAGAAAAATACACAGAGAGAAAACCTGATCCAAATCTCAACCAAAATCTTTATTACATATCAAGATATCATTAACTGTAAAATTGTCATTGAGATTTATATTTAGAAATCAACATATTCTGAATAAAAATGTAAGTAAAGTTATTACACAACTTACAATACATTGACAACTACCCTTAGCCGAGAATTCTATATTCCAAGGAATCAAATGCCAAGGAATTAAATTTCCTGAAAAATTATATTTCCATGTTTGGTGACTATATAAATATTCCCGAAAAAAAATTAAAAAAATAATAAAAACAAAATTGAAAAAAAAAAAAACCAAAAACGATAAGAAAAAAAAAAAAAAAAGAGAGACCCAAATACAAAAATAAGACAAAAAGACAAAAAAGACCAAAACGACAAAAATAAAAAAAGACAACCAAAACAACAAAAACGATAAAAAAAATGACAAAAAACATCGAAAAACTACTAAAAACGACAAAAACTGGTAAAATGACAAAATGAGACAAAAATGATAAAAAAATAACAAAAAACGACAAAGCAACAAAAAAGATAAAAAAAACAACAAAATCGTAAAAACGACAAAAAAGAGACAAAACGAGAAAAAAGGGTAAAAAACGAGAAAAAAATGGAAATATAACAAAAAAGAGACAAAACGAGAAAAAACAACAAAAACGAAAAACGTAAAAATGACAAAAAAGAGACAAAAACGAGAAAAAACAACAAAAAGATAAAAAAAACGATAAAATCGGTAAAAAACAAAAAGAGACAAAAACGACCAAAATGGTAAAAAAGAGAAAGCGATAAAAGCAACAAAAAATGACAAAAAAGTCGAAAAATGACAAAAAAAGAAAAAAATTGACAAAAAACAACAAAACCGACAAAAAGCAACAAAAAAGGATAAAACGACAAAATACAACAAAAACAAAAATCGGTAAAATGACAAAAAAAGGGACAAAAACGACAAAAAACAACAAAACGAAAAAAAATGACAACAATCGGTAAAAAAAAACGACAAAAAAAGACAAAAACGACAAAAAACAATAAAAAACGAGAAAAGACAACAAAAAAGACAAAAAAATAATAAAATGACAAATACGACAAAAACGACAAAAATCAGTAAAACGACAAAAAATTACTAAAATCAACAACAAATACAAAAAGGTAAAAAGACAAAAAAAAAACTAAAAACGACCAAAAACGACCAAAAACGACAAAAAAAAATCAAAAAGGGTGAAAAACGACAAAAATGACCAAAAACGACAAAAAACAAAAGAGTAAAAACGGCAAAAAAGGAAAAGAAAAGTTCAACAATGATCAAAAAAGAAGAAAAAAATTAAACAAAATTATTTTTGTCCGGGCAAAAATAAATTACCCATCTATTCTTAAGTGATAGGATTCCCATGTTTTATGAGCAAATTATTTACCTGGGTATTTATAATTCCGGATAATAAAATTTTTATCGCCCAAACAAACATGGTAATAGATTTCCATCCAAAAATTTTCTGGGAATAAAAAAAATGCCGCATACCAAACGCCCCCTTAGGTACTCGTTAGCAAGAAATTTTACGACCACATTCATTAGACTAAATTTGGATATTCTAAAAAGAGAATTGCAATTTCCAATGAGGTTTTACAATATTTCTAATTTTCAAGATAGGTTATCAAAACTATTCATAATTTATTGCAACTTTTAAAATAAAATTTATAACTTAACATGTAAATTAAGCATAATTTTGATAACCTACTTTGAAAATTTTTGTACGTTGTAAAAAATTTCTTGACAATTACAATTTTCTTCTAAAAACTGACTAAATTTAAGATGACACCTAGCCAGGTAGCAATAATTTTTATATAAAAGGCATTCCTTCATGACTCTGGGATTAAAAAATAAATTGTAACTAAAACATGATCAGGATTAAGCTTCATTTGTATAGCAAAAAATTTCATAGAGAGATATAAAGTTTAATGAAATTGCGTTCAGAGTATATAGTTAAGGAAAATTGTAAAAGGTAAACCAAAACGTCCAACATAAGGTATTTTCCAAACAAACGTCCAATAAAAAAAAGTAACAAAAATGCCAAACTTAAGGGTGTTTTATGTTGAAAAAAAGTCCATTGGTTGGACATTCTTTTGACATTTTAAAAAAATTAATTATTTTTGAAAACTTTCATAGGAAGCATTAAAATATATATTATATTTCTATATACTTATAACATAGCTAGTGAAATAATACGATTTAAAAGGTTGAGAGTTTAAATTTTACCATATGCACACTTTTTGAGTTTTTTGGCCAAAAAAAATTCAAAAGTGAGTGTAGTAAAATTGGAAATCTCAACCTCTTAAATCTTATTAATTCAATCGCTAACAAATCTAACATATTTTAATGTTTTGTGTGAATTTTTTGCAAACAAAATAAAATAAATTTTATTTGTCAAAAAATGCCAACCACTTTTTCAACATATATGTACAACCTTTGGCTGTTTTCTGCACAATATACATTCTTAGGTGTGACGTTTATCTTGATGACATATTTTGGGAATATTAAGATCTGTGTCTTAAAAATCGGACCAGAGATCGAACCAGTAAGACACTGGGTCGGTCAAACTGGTTCAACCAGTTTGATCAACTACTTGGTTAACATAGTGGCCCAAGTTCGTTCCCTGATGACACTGATTTTTACAAAAAAAAATTATTTACAACCAATTTTTGAAAAAAATAACAGTGGGTCAACACTGACTTGACACGAAAAGTTACCGGTTCACGGGTCAACCAATTGAACCGGCCAGTCTGGTCCAATTTTTAAATGCTGATTAAGACAACGTCCTTAGGTTGGACATTTTGTTTCTCTTTATGTAAATTTTACAAACTTTGTTCCTTCGGTCCATTTTCTCTAAACTTTTGTGCTTTGTAAGGAAAAATTTGTTTGTATATAGATAAAATAAATTTAGAATGGTATTGAGTTGATTGGGATCTTCTTCTTTTTTGAGTGGAAAGCAGTGAAGCTTTATGAATAAACTGACCAGAAGTTACAATGGCCCTTCCTTCCTTCCTATAATGGGTCCCACCGGGTCCAATAATGCTAAGTTTACTATCAAATATTTACAACCTTCTCTTCCACCATCTTATACATGAGTCCCACCAGGTCCCACCTCCCCTCTCACCCCTTACTACATGGTTCCATTCGATCCCACCACCTACTCCCGTTCTCCAATCGAAGTCTGATACGTGACGGTTGTAGAAGGGATGTAAACATTTGGTTGTAGGCATAACAAAACTCTTTGTTTTCACGTTGTGATACTATTCCAGATAGCATTTAGTTGGCTGTAGTCATTCGACAGATCGATCAATTATGATGCAGCAAGCAATAATTCAGTATGACGTACAGATCGATCAATTATGATTCAGCAACCAATAATTCAGTATGACGTCCTCCATGTGATACATGCAAGTTGAGAGACTGATGGAAGAATCAATTATTCAATCAAACCGTGTGTTCCTTCCTTCCTATATTACTCACGTTATATACCAGACCTGCTGCTTGTGTTGTGCTTTAGAGAGAACCAAACTAAAACTAGAGAGCTGGAGTTGTTAAAAGGAAATGACAATAATACTCTCGTTCGGCACTACTAAAATGTTTATATTAGCGACGTTGTTTAGCGACAGAATAAAATATCGTCGCTAAATATATAATATAGCGACTCCCTTCTATTGAATCGTAAAACGTCGCTGAATAGCGACGTTCAGCGACACTAGATACATTACGTCGCGGAATAGCAACGTTCAGCGACATATTAATTAAAATATGTCGCCTATATTAAAATGGTTGCGACGGTTAGTGACGTCGACTGTTGACGTCGCTAACTTTTTTACTTAGGGCACAGTCCGTTTTCTTTTTTCCCCTCGCTCGAAAACTCGAAAATTTCGTAATCGAGCTCTCGGCGCATCCCTCCCCCCCCCCCCCCCCTCCGGCGACTCCCTCCCCCCCCCCCCCGGCGACCCCTACCCCCCTCCCCCGTCGAGCTCCTCCTCCCCCAATCCAAGCTCCTCCTCCTCTCCGGTAAACTCTAACCTAACTCCTACTCCTTCTCTCCCACACACACACACACACACACACACACACACACACACGGACACACACACACACACACACTCACATAGAGACACACGATTAGGTTTAGTGATGAGATTTGGGGGCTTGAGTTTATTTAAGGTATTAACCTATATATGTAATGGGTATTAACCTATATATGTAATGGGTTTATCTTATATATGTAATGGGTATTAACCTATATATGTAATGGGTTTATCCTAAATTGTCTTGTCTTGCCTTAGGAATAGGTATTAAGCTATATATATAATGGGTTTATCCATCTTGATTTAGCACTGCCTAGTATCAGTCCTCTTGGGGATTAGGTTTAGTGATTTGGGGGCTTGAGTTTATTTAAGTGTCTTAACTACCAAGAGCATGTACTGATTACTCCTTACAGTTCAGTATGAGATTTGGATGGTTTTAGTGAGGGATAATGTACCTGGGGGCCTGACCTTGTACTATCCAGACTTTGTGCAGACCATGGGTACTTGGTATGAAGCCACTTCTTGCATTGATCTCATTCATGATCTACTTAATAACCATGTACTGTCTCTTTGACAGATCTTTCTCCTTTCATGCGTGTGTGAGTATTGGAGAGATAAAGAGGAAATTTGGGAATAAGGTTAGAGGAAGTTGGTAATTCTGGGCTTGAGTGATAGAAAGGATGCTTGTGTGAGTGAGTGAACATATGAGAGTGTCAGCGAAGAACCTGTTGTAGTAGGAGCAGGGAATTAGTCACAAGGGAAGGGTTGGCTACGACCACTTGGCCATTTGGCTTGGGAGTGGATGAGAAAAATTAGAGAGTGTAGTGTTAGTATCAGTTAGCTACAGTGATGGTATCAGTAAGGGTGTCATGGTGCAAGATGTGCATGTAAAATTGGATAGATACATAAGTTCTAAGTATATATATATATTATATATATATATATATTATATATATATATAATATATATATTATATATATATATAGTGGAGTATAGTGAATGGGAATGGATGGTTGATAGGCAATGGATGAAGGGATTTGGTTAGTGCACTCTGTTTAGAATGTGAGAAGGATGTGTAATAAGAATATAAAGAGAGCAGCAGTAGTAGGGTCTGCCATGCCTTTTATGCAATGCAACAGGTTGGGGGATACCAGGGAAGCCCTGTAGGCAAGAGAAGGCCAATGCTCACTGCTCTTAGGCAAGGACTAGTGGTAAGGTTAGGGGAGAGTAAGGTATATGTGTGTGTATGTTAATTATCTGTGTGTATGAAGAAAGAGCTTAAATTGGTGTGGGTGTATAGTTGTGTACAAAAAATAGTGTTTGTCCCTGTTTTCTAAAGGAAGCAGCTATGAAGTGAGATGAGTGTGTACAAGAGCCAGTAGGTAGGCAGGGGTCATCCTAAATCAGTGTATACTAGTAAGATATGTATAAGATTTTGTAGTTGATAGGGGATTTTGGATAGTTTTAGCTTGGTTAATGTTCAGTAAGAATCGATCGAGTGTACACGTTGGATACACAAGAACTTATGTGCGATATAGCATGGTTATTAGTAACTGTCCGCTACTAATGTGTGTCCCATAATAAACATAATTACGAATTTGTGCCTATTGGATAATGTGTGTCCATCTTTGCAGAATTATTTCCAAATGGATATGAATTACTACTTGCGGAATCGTTCATGGATGTACAATCGTCGTCCTGATGATATGGTGGTGTGCGGGATGAATACATAGCGAAAGTAGAGCAGTTCCTGCAGTTTGCTAAGGCGTTCCCTCATACATGGACGGTACCAAAATTAAGTGTCCGTGTGTGAATATTATCCAGAAGTGGAAGTGACATATCATTTGTACTCAAGGGATTTTACGCCTAATTACTATCAGTAGACCGCACACGGAGAACTTGTGTCTTTAGCATCAGAGCCGGAGCCTTATGTTGAGCCGTATATGCATGTAGGACCTAATTTTGTTTCAGATAATCATGCATACGACGACGGGTGCGTAAACATGGTTTTCGATGCTGCGGGGCCTAGTTTCGTTCATGATGCAGCTGAGGAGGCACCGAATGTCGATGCTGTAAAGTTCATGGAGTTGCTGGAGAATGCAAGGACTCCATTGTATCCTGGTTGTGAGGACCATTCACCGTTGGAGGTGGTTACAAGACTGTTGAGCATTAAGTCAGATTTTAACATGTCGTAAGAATGCTACAACCGAGTGTTAGAGTTAATTATAGAGATCTTGTCGGCGGGTGCTAAGTTACCTAAAGACTTCTATCGGTCTAAGAGGATGGCGAGATCGCTCTGGATGGGATACGAGAAAATTGATTCTTGTCGCAATGGGTGCATGTTGTACTACAAAGACGACAAGGATGCAGATGTGTGCAGATTTTGTGGTGCTGATCGCTATAAGACCACTAGTACAGGAAGGTCTACCGGTGCAAGAAGACTGACCGATTCAATGCACTACTTGCTTTTGACGTCGCGGTTGCAAAGATTATTTATGATGAAAGAGACGGCCGAAAATATGAGTTGGCACATGCGAGAACAGATTGAAGGAGTGTTGGATCACCCATCCGATGGAGAAGCGTGGAAGCACTTGATCGAGTGTATCCTGATTTTGCTTCAAATCCACGTAATGTCAGGTTGGGGCTATCTTTTGACGGTTTTACCCTTTCTTTGGCCTTTCGGGATCCTAGTATTCGTGCTGGCCTGTGATTGTCACTCCCGTATAACCTACCATCTTGGATGTGCATGAAGACTCAGTACATGTTTCTAACCGTTATAATTCTTGGTCCGAACAATCCCAAGAGGAACATTGATGTGTACTTACAGCCTTTTGATAGATGAGTTAAATCAGTTATGGAAAGTAGGCGCTAACACGTACGATGTTTCCAGGAAGCAAAATTTTCAGATGAAGGCAACCCTTATGTGGACCATCAACGACTTTCCGGCCTATGGAATGTTATCTGGATGGAGCACTCATGGCCGTCTCTCATGTCCGTATTGCATGGACCGTACTAAGGCTTTCCGCTTGAAACACGAAGGAAAACTGTGCTTCTTGATTGTCATCGACAATTTCTGCCAAAAGATCATCCGTTCAGAAGGAACAGGAATGCATTCTGTGCCAGCGTTTAGAGAAGGGTGATCCACCGCCAAGGTGGTGCAGAGCCACGATATGGGAGGAGGTTAGAGATTTTCCAAGTGCTATCGAAGATCCTACAACTGGATACAAGTGCGATGGATTTGGTAGAGATCATAACTGGACAAAGAGGAGCATATTTTAGGATCTGCCATATTGGAGTACCAATCTGATCAGACATAATCTTGATGTCTAGCATATTGAGAAGAATGTGTTTGATAACATAATTAATATTGTGATGGACGTAAAAGAAAAAATGAAAGACAAACCCAAGGCCAGGTTGGACTTAAAAGAAATATGCAAATGTCCTGCGTTGTATTTTATAGAGGAGAATGGAAAATAATCCTGCCGAAGTCAATTTTCTCACTGAACAAGGAGGATAAAGTGAGACTTTGTCGGTGGATCCAGGGCCTAAAATTTCCAGACGGATATGTGTCAAATCTGAGAAGATGGTGATCCGAAGGAAAATAAATTGACGGGTATGAAGAGCCACGATTGTCACGTATTCATGGAGAGGTTAATTCCAATTGTATTTCGGGAATTCTTACCGCAGGCAGTTTGGGATCCATTGACGGAGCTTAGCATATTCTTCAGGGATCTTTGTTCTAAGAAATTGCTCGTTGATCGTCTAGAAAAGTAAGAGAAGGATATTGCGATAATACTGTGCAAGCTAGAGAGGGTGTTTCTTCCTGGATTCTTCGACTCTATGGAGCATTTGCCGATTCATCTATCCTATGAGGCACATGTTGGTGGACCCGTCGAATATCGATGGATATACCCGTTCGAGCGACATTTGAATCACCTAAAAAGGTGAAAAATAAGGCACGGGTCGAGGGTTCTATTTATGAAGCCTATGTTCTCGAGGAGATCACAAACTTCTGTTCGATGTATTTCAAGCCTCATGTTGCAACTAATAGAACAGAGCTTCCAGAAACGACGACAGAGATCATGAATGTAATGATACAATACTGAAGGTATTCAATGCCCCAGGAAAGCCATCGGGTAAAATGAAGAAGAGATATCTGAATGATGATGAGCTAAGGGCTGCTCAGGTATATGTATTACTCAACTGCGACGATGATGAAGTAGAGAAGCTGGAGGGGTAAGTAATTAATACGTCTACATTATTTTAATAGTGTTGATTATTAAACTATTAAATTAATTGAACGATATTATTTTCAGCATATTTAATGATGATGTGAGGTCAGGTAGGCCACACATAACAGAGAAGAACTAGAACAAGAAATGAGGCGTTATTTCTATCATGGTTGAGTGCATATGTAAGACTTGAAAACTCTGTAATTACCTTTCTGTATATGTACTTGAGAATGAGCTTAATTTATTTTTTTGTGGTATTTAGGTCGATTGTCCATACGCAAGACTTGAGAATGAGTCTATTAGAACGCTAGCTAAGAGACCAATTTATGCTGCAAAAATATGGCCAAGCTACTGTATTAATGGGTTTAGGTTCAAGTCAAAAACTTGCCTGATCAGAGACAAGTTTGTGGATCTCGATTCCACCAAAAACAGTTATTTGTGTATCAGATCTTCGAACTACAAAGATGTTGATGCGGGCAACGATTTCTATGGCGTCCTATGGGAGATTGTGGAGCTAACATATACACTACCAAAAGTTGTCCATTTAGCGACGGCCAGATCCGTCGCGAATCCGTCGGTAATATAAATTACCGACGGCATAGCGACGGATATTTGATGAAAATGGCCGTCGGGAAAAACGTCGTCGCTA
>JANAVB010028875.1:0-18806 GCA_029216955.1 Iris pallida | reverse complement strand
TTTCAAGACAACTCCTATTCGTCTAAGGTCCGTGATTTCTGATTAGGAGTACTGTTGTACAAGCTTGGAGTATAAAAGATTTTAGAAAGGTGTTGAAGTTTGATCATGGGCTTCGAATTAAAACACAATGATGTTGAAGTTGGCGTATTCTTCGAAGTAAAGCATGCAGTGTAATTTCTATTTCAAATAGTGGATTAATAGCGAGCAAGAGTTCTCGCGACTGGACTAGTCCTCTCAGATGGAAACCAGTATAAACCTCGGTGTCTGTGTATTGCTTTCTTCCCCTATTTAATTACTGCTTTACTTTAATGCTTTTAAGTATTTACTTATATCTGCCTTTACCTGCTTAAATTTTTACTAGAGATAATTTTTTTGCTGTACTCTATTCACCTCTCCCTAGAGGTGCCATCGATCCTACAGTCACTCCCGAGCGAGATGGATCTCGTACGATAGTTTGGTGGGATTGTTCAAGGGCATACATATATTGCTTCCATTTGGATGACTCTAGCATTTAAAGTCTCTATCCTAACATCAAGTGCTTTGAACCTACGATTAAGTTCAGCTAGTATTTCCTTTTTAGAGTCTAAAATCAATGAAGACAATTTATCAAACATCTCTCTATTTTCTATATTCGTACTTAAAATTTTCCCGCTGCTTAAATGCATAAACAATCTTAACCGGGCTTTGATAACAATTTGATGCGGGACGGGGACTTTAGTTCAACTAATTCAAGTCTAAAATTAAGATTTGTAGTAGATTTAACTAATGAGCAATTTTTTGGTAATGATTAAACCGAAAATGATAGAAGTAGACCTAGTTATTGTTATTGGTTTTGAAAGTAAATTGCACGACTTACCCGAAAGAGTGTGATTATGTCGCAAGCCTTCGAGATAAGCACAAACTTCGTTCTACTAGGGATAGGTCTTCAGTACGTACTTGGACCTCTTTGAATATGGTGCACAACTCTGTGTTGAAGAAAAAGATCATATGCGCCACTCACGAACAGCATACTCGATCCGGATTTGACTTGGGTTTGTAGAAGTTAATTCATGACGTCGTCATCGTCGTCTTCTTTGAAGAGTCTTTGAGTGTTCCTCCAAATAGGACAGCGGGTCCTTCGATGGAGACGTCAGCAAGAATGCATTTAGAATAGCAAGGAAGAAAACTTACATAACTCTCAGGCCACTACCAAAATAAGTCAATTTAGCGACGAAAGACGGCAAAAAAAAATGTCCCTAAATTTTGAAATTAGCGACGCAAGTAACCGGATGTCGCCAAACGTCGCTCATCAGCGACATTCAGCGACATAACTTAAAGTCTGTCGCTAGATTACTGAAATTAGCTACATTGAGAGATGTAACTTAACGTACGTCGCTGATTAGCGACAGTCAGCGACGTCAAATAATGACGTTGCTAATATTTTAATATATCGGTTCAACTTTTTTATTTCCCCCTTTCGATAAATTTTTTTCATCTCTCCTAAATTCACCCTCCTCCCGACGAAGCTTTCCTCGCCGCCCCCTCCTCGGATGACTCTCTCATCTTCGCTATCGACACCGGCGGCAATGATCTGCCATAAGGGTGCGTGGGGGGAGGAGCTTGGCCTGGAGGGTCTCCGAGGAATGGTATTTAGGGGTGGACTTGTCGACCGGGGGATGGCCGTGGCCATGGCCGAGGTCATGTTACGACATATGGTCGTTCTCCCATGTCAGCTCGGTCACCTCGTAATCTGACCTAATTAGAACACAAGTTATGCCTCTGGCCCCGGGGCACGATCACTACTATTTATAGGAATCTGGCCTCATAATTTGACCTCGTAATCTGAGCTCGATCACCTCGTAATCTGACCTAATTAGAACCCTAGCTCGGTCACTACTATTTGTAGGAATTGTTATGCCTCCGGCCCCGGGGCATGACGATGGCACAAGTCACTACAAGAAATTATATTTTTAGCAACATGTTTTAGCGACATAGGATCTTTTATGTCTCTAAAAGCTATTTTTTTACATCTATTGGTGACATGAGTTCTAGTGTGTCGCAAAATCCATATATATTTCAATGGAGGGAAATAAAATACCAGTTTCGCCAAAAATCCTCTACATATCGCGATATCCGCATGTCGCTGAAAGATACTATATGTTCTGCGACATGTGGTACATGTCGTAGAAAGACACTATATGTTTGGCGACATGAATGATACATGTCGCAGAAAGAAACTACATGTTCGACGACATAAACCTATGTAGCGAAATATATTTTTATAATTTGTTAATTGAATAATAACCTAAAAATATATGAACAAAACCGTAAAAATATGACTACAATGTTTTGGGTTATTTCGCATCGGCAAGTTAATTCTCTTTCTCTCGAGAGCACTTGGATCTCTCTCTCTCTCTCGCTGGGTTCTCTCTTCCATCGTCAGTCATGAACTTCCCTACTCCCATCGTCAGCCGTGAGCTTCCCTTCTACCATTCACCGTGAGCTTCTTCCCCAAATATTCTTTGGTTAATTTTGTTAGGGTTTGTTATATGTATACATAGGTACTTGATTGCCTATGTTTTAATTTTGTTAGAGTTTGATTTTGTTAGGTTCTCTCTCTCTTAATCGATTTTGTTAGAATTTGATTTGGGATAGTATGTTGCCAAATTAGGTTTTGGTTTTTCAGATCCCTATTGTATGACCGATGATGGCCCATATCAAGTTTGTCTATATTACAAACTTCATTTCCTATTTACACTACACCAAAACAAGAATTTTCCAACAATTGTTTTTAATTCCTAACAGATTTTTTACCATTAAAATTACCAACAGTAGAAAATCGTTACAAATTAGAAATACCGTTAGTAAAAATAAATTAAAAATTGCAATAAAAATGAATTTTTATATTAGTAACGCATAATATCTATTTGTAGCACTTAAAAATGAATTAATAAAAGTAAAAGAAAAGAAAAGAAAAGAAAAGAAAAGAAAAAGATCACGTGAACAACACATGATAATAAAAAGTGTTATTTGAGAGTGAAATTTTTCCCAAATTTCATTTCCCTCCGGCTCCATCCCTAGCCCTAAAATTATCTATCTTGTTCTCTCATCCTCTCCTCTCTCATCCTCTCCTCCTCTCCTCTCTTCTGAAGACGACTTGCTCTTCGGCTCCTCACCCATATCGAGCACTAGAAATATACTTCAAACAGCCTCGACGCTGATGGTTCCGTCGGCGGCCCTTTATCCCCGGTCTCTGTCGAGACGATCGATGCCCAGCGGGCGGCATAGGCTACCGACAGAGGTCGAGACCGCCAACTGTAAGTTAATATTTTATCTTCAGTCTTTAACACTAGCAACAGTAGCTGCACATTTAACTCGGACACAGTATTGTACCTAATAGGTTGAGGTTTTAGATACTGATTAATAATACATCAATAATTTTGAATGTGCTTGCCTATAGTTCCATTTGATTGGACTGCTTGGATAAAAAACAAATATCCAGTCCAACAATCTGAACAATCCATTCGACTAAATGTAATACATTATTTATTTGTGCTTTGCCATCTGAGATTTTGATCGAGGATGTGGTTATCCTATCTATTGTGTATATTCTTATTGTTTGTGCTTTGGTGTGGCTAATTAGATGCTTAGGGCTTTCATTGTGAGCCTTTGCTTAACAGATGCTGATTTAATTTGTCACATGTGTCATTTTGTGATCTGATTTGTCAAGTCTGTATTTTTGTTATTTTCCAAAGGCAGTAATCATAACATCTAAGTGCATATATTAAAGGGATTTAAATAAAAACATTGAAGATATAATTTATATATTTTAAATAAAGCCACATTTAATTTAAATCTATGCCAAAGAAAGATTAATCAAGTTTTTTTGCTTGTGTGGACTTTAGAAACTATGTATCTAAGATTGAGATGTTGGAATAAATCGATAAGTTATATATATTCTTAAATATGTAGTTTAGATGACCGAGTTCATTTGATGACACCATAACAATATTCTTATTCTGGCACAAGCCTCAAATATTTTATTTGTCCAACCTAACAAGCTTTTTATTTTAACTTAATAATGTTCTGTTTAACTTAATAACTTTTTTCACTCAATTGTTTCCACTAATAGTTATAGTAGAATTGTTGTGATAGATATTTGTGTCCATTGTCCAGGCTAATATAGTGCAATACAATGAAGATACATAGAGGTGGATGTATGATTCAATTAACAACAATTCAAAATCGTTGAAATCTTTGCCATTTGACTACGATACAACAGAGCGTGAAAATTACAATCCACGAACAAAAGATTTACTACCGCCTCTAGGCTCTGAAAGAAAGGACATGGAGATGCCACCACTTCTACTTGCTCCTATGCAGCAACATGATATCAGGTCTTCCTTTGCTTTGCTTCATCATTTGTGCATATAAAGCTTAATGAACATTGATCTGGGCCCATTTGACAACTGGAACTACTTGAAAGTTAGAAAATTAGTTTCTTTTGAGAGCCTGTTTGGCAACCAGAAACTACTATGGAAACTAGAAAACTATTGGAAAGTTCTCCTAGTTTCTGCTTGATGTTCTGTTTGGTTCTTGGGAAGTAAGTTTAGAAATTTAATGCCACGTCAACAAATGGAAACTAGGGGCTTATTGTGTTTCCATCTCAAATGGAGGAACACACTGAAGAAAACTAGAGGTACAACATTACATGCCAATGATGCCATCAAATTCTCTAGTTACCATCTTCTAAAATAAGCAACAATACTGTGAACCTAATAACTTTCATTATAATAATGCAAATCATGCATATTATGTTTATAGGTACAAATAACCCATATTTCTTGGGTCTACTTCCTCACAAGTTAGCACAGGAACTCATCATGGATATCCTGAATCCTTTTCTGTGAGTTCAAGTCTCCGTTATGGAAAGATGAAGATTTTGTAAAGCTTCAGATTTGAAAATTAAATCTCCATAAGCATGGGTTGGGTTGGGTTTGAAGTCGACTTGCTATTTTTGGGCTTCGACTGATAAGTCCCAGACTGATAAGTTCAAGAATTAGCTATTGTCGTTCAATCTTTACCGAAACTGAAGTCGAGCAAAGGGAGTGCAAAATATGGAATTGTATGCAAATGAGGCTACTACTGCAGAAAAATTTGTTGGCAAAGGCTTGAAATTGGTCCTTATTAAGAGTTGTCATTTCCTCTATATTTCCTACTGGTTGGAAACACAGTATACATGTCAACAAAATCCTCATATGTTCCACATATCTCAGAGTAAGTGATAAAAGAAAACTGATAAATGAAAGGTGTTGATAAAAGGGGTTGATTTCATCAGACCCACTGAATGAGAGGGAGAATGTCATAGAGAAGATATGGTCACTGTTTAGTCACTAGAGGCAATAAAGGAATTGGGTATCCTTATTCAGTGTCCCCGTGTCATGTTCATGTCATACAACATAGCCACAGACATTAGCTATATTGTTTATAAAATAGACGCTAGTACTAACGAATTGAGTCACTGCATCTTTTACATGGGTTACTTAACTGAAGCTTTTGTCAATAACTGTTTAACGATAACATATTTTGCGTATGAACTAGCCAATTCTTGTTTACTATGATGTTACTAACCTGGTGTTGTTCTCCTAGTGTTGATTTTGTAGGCTTTCTTAAACTATTTTGTTATGTTCCAGTTTCCAAAACTTACTAGAAATAATGTAATGTCTACCCAGGTATTGTTCTTCTTATGATATACTTCTTACCCATACTTGTTCATCTACTCTACAAATATTGAATCAAATTATCTATTGTACAGTATATTTAAAAGATGAGCAGTGTACTAACAAAAAAAAGCATGATCATAGGAGTGCCTACAGTCTGATATATGCAAGGGACCTGACTCACTGCTTAATAGTATATGTCCTTCATATTCCATGTATTAGAATATCTAAAATATTAGAGCTTGTACCTCAGGTATTGTTAAACCAGGACCATGTATTACCTGCATGTGGTTTGAACTTCCATAACACAAGACTTACCCAGGAAATTATTATAGATCTCCATAAACCTATATGGAAAATAAACTCCCCTATTTTTTTCCTATAGTGCCTAACACAGTTAAAGTTCCTTTGATGACCTACAGAAGCCTTGGTCAGTAGCAGTTATGTACAAGCAGTCAAATCTCTGCCATATTGCAAGAAATATACAAAAAAAGAGGAAGATTATCACTTACTATGTGAATGTTTGTTATGATACATTTCAGTATCTTATTTATGCTTGCTCGGTGAGCTTAATCTAGATTTTCATGTGAATATAATTTTACCTTTACACATTCACGTGTCTAATGAAAAAGATATCGACTTCTACTAGAACAATGATCTATAACTCGATGACAAGTTTGTCCTCTGAAAAATTGTTAGCATAACATGGATTTTTTTAGCTTTGTGGAAATTATGGCCCCTGTATTACCTAGATATGCTTGGCATTGTGTTTGGCATACGATTCAGCTTTATGGAAGTCGGTGTTATTGATTCACAATGGATTGTTCATCAAATGGTACCTTCTCTTGGGAACCAAGTCAATGCTTCCATACTAATGCCTTTTCTATTATGTTTTTTTATGCAACCAGCAAACGTTACCTTACTGTCCCTTCTCTTGGAAATCAAGTTAGGGTTGTGTCTTTCTTTTGAGACTAATTAGCATTACATCTTCATTCTTCCATACTGTACTTTGTAGCAGGAAAATTTTGGTATACAAGGAAAATTGGTATTATGTACCAGGAATTTTTTTTTCGTTTTAAGAATGCATGCAAGCCTGATGGAATTCCTACATAGATACAATCATGAGGTCACACATTGGATATCCTGAATCCCAAACGCATGCTTGTCATGTTTTGAATAAAATTTATTTTGGACCATTTTCTTTGTTACAGGTTGTTTAAATATGTAAGGTTTTGTAGCAGGTTATCTCAAATACACCATTTTCTCAAGTAATTGAAATCATTTGTTTCCAGTATAGTTCTATGAGCTCTATTTCAAATGAGAAAATGTGGGTTGTGTGCTGATGGTTTATCTTATATGCATCACATCTCAAATAATTGAAATCCCACGATTGTAGGTTGGTACCAATGATATAAACGTAATGCCTATGTACACAGACCTATTATGAAAATTAAGAGGCCTAGGTTTCATATTGCAAAAACTAAACCACTGTGATTTACTATAATGGATGTCAAATGTGCAAGTTATTTGTTTGATAATTTTCTAATGTGATGGATATGGGAAGCTCGTAATAAAGCTATTATAATAGTTGAATCTTTGAAATGCCAATTTCAATCCAAATGTGACCATCTAATTGCTTATATTTTACGAGTATTTGTATTATTAGAGTTTTACTTTTTCCTCTATAAAATTCTCTCATTTTGTGCAATATCAAAATTTGATAGAGTTTGATGTTCCGATGTTTCATTTCAGGTATTACTTTTGATAGGAAAGAAGGCAATTGAAGTAAATGGCTTAGACGAAGAGAAAGCTGTATCACGTGATGCTAGTGTAAGCTTTTTCCATGCTATTCTCTTACAAATTTTTTCTTGATGTATTTTTCTCTTCAAGATTAAGGCAACTGTAAAAAATTTATGAGAGTAGTATAAAATAGTAGTTACCTGTAGTATAAAAATTTGCTTATCCTTTTTCTCAAGGACAAACAAATTAAATTAACAGATATTTGATACTATTAATCCAAAGGATATCTACAATACATATCTATAGGCTTAATTCATGGCATTCCATACAATATGGCTAGAATACTTTTGTTAAATGTTGTATGCAGACTAATCGTCGCCTTGGCATGTAGGAAGATTTACAATATAGAGTCGAGAAAAATATCTAAATAATAATAAGTTATAGAGATTAAATTTTATTCTTTTTTTGTTTTACTTACAACTTTTTTTTTTTTGCAGGATCACATGGACAACAAGCCAATTTTTGGGAAGAGATTCATATCATGAGATTTATCATAGGCTAATTTTTTAGGAAGACATTCAATTCATGTATTTTTGTCTACATTATAGTTGTCTACATGGAATACAATACGTTTGTGGAATACAACACATTTCTTGTTGAATGAATTATTTGAAGTTGTTAAATATTTGTATTATTGGATTATTTTGTGAAGAAATATTTTAAGATATTATATTGGATATCATGTTTTATATACGACAACTTGTTGCTCTTTTCCTCAAGTTATTTGAATACAAATTTTAGTGTTTATAATTTATTTTGAAATAAGGTTTTTGTATAGCTAAGTTGGAAAAATGTATGCAAAAAGAAAAAAAAATTAACATTTCTTACGATAAATTAATATGAACAACATAAAATAGCTTTCGTGACATCAAATTGTGTAGCAGAAAGTCATAACTAAAAAAAAACTATTTTTTTCTGACATATGCTATGTTGCCAACGTATCAACTTTCTGCGACATGCAAGACATGTATGTTGCCAAATGTTGTTTAAAAAAATACGTGATGTCGCCAAAAGTGGGTTTCTGTCACGATCCGCACCCTAGAGTAAGGGCACGAGACGTGGGTACGTCCAGCCTACGCCGCAGTGTCGGCGGGTAGAACGCTGCCTTAGGTCACAACATCTAACAATATAAAACAAAACAGTTTATACTCCCCGAATGGGGGTGACATAGCAGTAAATAAACTCAATTACAACTAAGGAAGAAGAATCACGATATTATATAGAAATCAAGGAAAATACAGATGATCAAATAGTCTAAGATAACATCTCAGCAGATATCCAGAGTACAATGTCTCAACTACTGAATATGAAAGAATATATACAACTCAGATCTCAAGACAGAAATAATGTCTAGCTAAACCAGTCTCAAGGCAACATAAGTAAGATAAAGCCTAACTAAGCTAGGCTAGGCAATGGGGATAATGTCATCAGCTAGAGCTGGGTCCTCCTGAGAGTCCAGCTCACAAGTGTCGTCTAGGGCTGCCCCGTAGAAGGTATCCACACAGGCCTCCTCCTCGTCCTTTGTAATATTTTCAACAGGTCCGGTCAGGACAGGAGCGAGCATAATACATCTCAACAGTTCATAGCAGGTTAGAAAATATAATCATACAGTAAAGTAAGATATAGGTACTGAAAGAAATGCAGTATGTAAACAGAGAGAGAACTGTAATAGAAATATCTACTATAAATAGAGACTAACAATGGCTAGTGAGTCAGAGTACAATATAGACATGTAAATGGCATAGGATGATTCTGATAAGACATTACGGAATAATTCTGATGAGATACTACTTGGGTATTATTCACATGTCCACTTCTACTCCCCCGTACCCCCAATCAATACACAAGGATCCATCCATGTTATGTTATGATTCCATGCAATGGCCCCCGAAGGGTGGTACATGGTAGTCCCATAAATGGGGATTCTAGGAAGCCCAAAAAATATGAGGATTCAAGGAAGACTCTGTGATCATGAGGGTACATGTCACAAGTGATTCAATGAACCAATAAAGCATAGTGATACACCATGTAAGTGAAACGCACAGAACGTGAAGTACCCGATGCTCCCTAAAGGGATAACATCTCAAGAAGGGATCCATATAGTACTAATCCGTGTGACCAACGTGACAGTATCAAGTAAAGTAGTTTAAAGCAGGAAAATAATTCTAAGCAGGATATGAAATGATCAGAGAATGTACTCGCCTGGTATCTGTGTGTCCGGATGAAATGTACTATCTGAGGAGAGGTGTCTGGCTCCTAATCAGAACAAGTCTAAAATGATAACAAGATGCAATTCAATGCATTCTAAATGAATCTAGGTCAATCTAGGCCAAAGTCAACTCTTGGTCAACTCTGGTCAACCCTAGAAGTCAAACTAGGTCAACTATGGTCAAACTAGGTCCAACAAGTCTAAACTAGGTCAAACAAGTCTATACTAGCTAGTACACACCACTACAAGGCTATGCAAGCCTGAACCAAGCCTATTCCAACTATATCACAATATAGCTATATGCTATATAACTAGCATACATTCAATATGTCTAACTTATTTATCAATATACATATATATTTAGATACATTACATTAGGCAATCAATATTACATATATATACATATGCATATTTTACATACATTACATTATATATATATATACATATATATGTAGGCTACCTATATTGTATATACATTACTTTTACATATATACATTACATTACATATATTGATATTCATATGTAATATATACATACATGTGTAATAAGAGAGAGGGAGGAATGTGTGTGTGTGTGTGTCAAGAGAGTGAGTGAGTGATACACTTGTGTGTGTTGTGGCATGAGGGTGTGTGTGTGAAAGCTTGTGAGTGTGAGAGGAGAGAGTAGGTAAGTGAAAATATGTGAACTGTATGTGTGTTACATATACAACAGTGTGTGTGTGTGTTATCAGTGAAAGGAGACATAAGACAGTGGGTGTGTGTGTGTGCAGTCCAATAATGGACTGTAAAACAGTGAACATGTGAGCTGGGAAATAGTATTCAGAATGTGTGATTGAAAACAGTAACAGGAAAGAGAAGGAAAGAAAACCATTATTTCATTGACAAAACAGTTCAGTTTTTTACAGTTTCCAAACACCCATTTCTCTTTCAAAACACAACCAATTCGACCCAAAGTTAAACCATAGCTAGATTATAAGTAGGAGATTAACATTAGGGACTTAAACCAATATTTAATAGCAACTAAAAGGGTAAAATAGACTGCCAAAGTTCAATATGAAAATTGGGAAATACAGGATATGTTTATGGTATCAGTTTTAGGGGAAATTGCAAAATGACACATAAAAATAAACTAAGACATGAAATCATTGGTTGGTAATTATCATATAGGGTGTGCACATGTCATTTAGTGTCAAAGTGTCACACCACGGCACGACACGACGTGTCCAAAAGCAATTAAACCCAAACCAATACATAGGACACTGCACAACAGTGCACTGTCTCGTGCGTGTGTGCAGCTAGGTCTAGGATACGACACAGGTGTCCAAGTGTCTCGTGGTCGTGTCCCTAGGTTCGTCTAGGGTTAGTCTAGGTGTCTAGGTGTCTAGGTGCCTGTACGGTGTCAAAGTGTCCCCGTGTCCAAGTTATAATTGCGTATCAGAGCCCGATAAAATCGACTGATTCAGTCAGTGCAACCCAGTACGATGATGATTTCTCCCTCGACACGCCACATGGTCATCTGAAACTTGACACGTGGCGTGTCAGACACTGCCCTAAGGCGTGTGTCAAGTTTCGTATCCAGTGGTCGCGTGTCGTGTCCGGTACAGCCCCCGAATAGCAGGACAGCGTGTGCAGTGAGTCAACCCGCGTGTTCGTGTCCCGATCCCAACACGACACGACACTAAAACCTACTCAGTCCCACAAAAATCCATAAGCAACACATAGGACAACAAATCCATTCAATTAGATTCCTGAAATTAGGTCGAAATGTCCTTTGGGACATTTCATCAAACACTTAGGTCTAGGTCGGATACGTGTCCGATACGGACACGAAATGGGTCCAAAATGCCACGAAAATCTAGGGTTAGCTAGGGGACACCTAGATCTAGGTCTCCATGCAAAGAAATCTAGAATTTGATGGAGTTTAGGATGATTTACCTAGTGGTGAAATCCTCAAGAAAAAGCCCCTTTCTAGATCCTCCTCATTGTTAGCAAACTTCCCCAAATTGCATACAAACTGAGAATAACCTCCACAAATAGCAAGAACACACTAATTAGAACCTATTGCAATTTGTTTGGATTAAAAAGGAATTAATATGGATTTTCTACGAATTAATGAAGTTGGGATTTACCTCTTTTTCCAATGTGAACTTTTCTAAAGAGGCTTAACCTAATGGAGGAGAGTATTTATAGGGGGATTCCTAATGCTAGTATATGTGGCCGGCCAACATGAATTAGGATTAGGGTTAGCTTAGTGGGTTGGGCTTTGGGCTCCTATGTGCCAAGTTGTTAATTAATGGTTCAACCATAAGTCATGGCTTATGACTTAACTAGTCTAACTTGAGTTTAATGACTAAACCCTAGGTTAACTCTAGTCTAACTAGGTTTACATGACCTAACCAAGTCCAATACAACTAGGGTTAGCTTCTAGGTTAGCCTACCAAGGTCAATGCTAGTCAAAGTCAACCTAGTCAACCATCCTTCAAACAATTCCAAAATAAATTCTAAAAATTCCCATAAATTCAAATAAATTATAATAAATTCAAATAACCTTAAAAATGACAAAATACCCTCAAATTAGAAATGTGGTAGTAACAAATCTACCCTCCTTAAAAGAATTTTGTCCTCAAAATTGAAAGGCGAAATGCAACTGATGAGAAGGATAGAAAGCATACCTCACGGTCCAAAAAGATATGGGTAACGCTCGCGCATCTCATCCTCCCGCTCCCAGGTAGACTCTCCTGGAGAATGATGCCTCCATGCGACGCGTACCAAGGGTATCACCTGATTCCTCAGAATCTTTTCCCGTCGATCCAGTATCTCCACTGGCTGCTCTGGATAGCTGAGAGAAGGTCCAACCTCAATCTCCGAATGATCGAGCACATGGCTAGGGTCAGCCACGTACCGTCTCAACTGTGATACATGGAATATGTTGTGGACTTCCACTAGTGCAGGTGGCAAGTCTAGCCTGTATGCCACGTCACCGACTCTTCCGCTGATAACGAAAGGGCCGATGAAGCACGGGCTAAGCTTTCCGCCTCCACCAAAATGTATCATACCATGAGTCGGAGATATCCTCAAGAAAACCTGGTCTCCAACCTAATCACAAGCAAGGTCTCAATTAATTATGATAAACAAATATGATCAAAATCACAAACAAACCTAAATCTAATCCTACTCTAATCTGTACCTCAAACTCCAACGGCCTCCGGTGGCTATCGGACCAGTACCGATGTCTGTCCTGCGCCACGCGAAGTCTGTCCCTGATGAGCTTCACCTTCTCGGCTGCGTCAACAACCATCTCTGGTCCCAGTAAAGCTTGCTCACCAACATCATCCTAAGATAAGGGTGTACGACACCTACGCCCGTACAGAGCCTCGAAAGGTGACATCTCAATGATGGCCTGGAAGCTGTTGTTGTAAGTAAACTCCACCAAATATAGATGATCCTCCCAGGAACCTCCAAAGTCCAGGACGCACGTTCGCAGCATATCCTCAAGTGTCTGAATAGTCCTCTCTGATTGTCCGTCCGTCTAGGGGTGGTATGCAGTACTAAACTTGAGCTGAGTGCCCAAGCTGGTCTGCAGAATCCTCTAAAAATGGGAAGTAAAGCGACTATCCTGATCTGAGATGATGCTGACCGGAACTCCATGAATCCTAACTATCTGCCGTATATACATTTCTGCTAGCCTCTCTGTAGACGTACCCACCTTGAATGGCAAAAAGTGGGCCGATTTGGTCAACCTGTCAACGATGACCCAAATCGCGTCCTTCCCTCCTGGTGTACGCGGCAGTCCAGATACGAAATTCATAGTGATATGCTCCCATTTCTACTCGGGAATGGGCAGCGGCTGCAACAATCCACTAGGCCTCTGCCTCTCTGCCTTGACCTGCTGACAGACCAAGCACCTAGCTACGAAGTGAGCTACCTCCCGCTTCATCCCGGACCACCAAACATGCTTTCTCAGATCTTGGTACATCTTATTGGCACCAGGGTGTATAGAGTACTGAGATCTGTGGGCCTCCTACAAAACCTGCTCCCTGAGCTCACCGCTGGGCACATATAACCTGGAACCGTGCCTCAAGGCACCATCTTCTGCAAGAGAAAACTCGCCATCCAGCAATCCTGCTCGAACCTGCTCTCGGAGACACCGCAGAGGAACGTTCTCAAACTGTGTCGCCTTGATCCTCTCCATCATGTCCGACTGTATCTCCATGCCCCACATCTGCATCTGTACTCCGTGCACGATTACCTCAATCCCCAGGCTCTCCAAATCAGCAAGCAAGTGACGGTCCATGGTCAAACACATGGCTGTCGGATACCTACTCAAGGCATCGGCAACCACGTTGGCCTTCCCTGGGTGATACTGAAGTAGGATATCAAAGTCCTTCATCAACTCTAGCCATCTGCGCTGCCTCATATTCAGCTCCTTCTGAGTGAACACATACTTTATGCTCTTGTGATCTGTAAAAATCTCTACCCTCTCCCCATACAGATAATGCTTCCACAATTTTAGAGCAAATATCATCGCTGCCAGCTCCAGGTCATGGGTAGGGTAGTTCTTCTCATGGGGACGTAATTGCCTGGAAGCATAGGTAATCACCTTTCCATGCTGCTGCAACACACAACCCAGCCCCTTCCCTGAAGCGTCACTATAAATAGAGAATCCCCCTGATCCTGAAGGCAATATCAGAATCGGAGCTATCGTAAGCCGCTTCTTTAACTCATCAAAAGCTTCCTGACACTCCTCTGACCAAACAAACTCAGTATTCTTCCGGGTCAACCGAGTCAACGGCTCTGCAACCCGGGAGAAATCCTGCACAAATCTCCGATAATATCTTGCCAGCCCCAGGAAACTCCTGATCTCTGTAACTAAAATCGGCGCTTCCCATGCCTCAACTGCTACAATCTTCTTAGGGTCAACTGTGATACCATCTCCAGTCACCACATGCCCCAAGAAGTCCACCCAGTCCAATAAGAACTCATACTTGGAGAGCTTCCCATAAAGCTGCTTCTTTCTGAGAATCTCCAGCACTATCCTTAGATGCTCCTCATGCTCCTTCTCAGTCTTAGAATATATCAAGATGTCGTCAATGAACAATACCACAAACTGATCCAGGTACTGGTGGAATACCTTGTTCATTAGGTTCATAAACACTGCTGGTGCATTGGTTAGCCCAAACGGCATAACCAAAAACTCAAACTGCCCGTACCGCGTCCTAAAGCAGTCTTGGGAATATCCTCCCCTTTACCTTCACCTGGTGATATCTGACCTCAGACCAATCTTGAAAAATACCCGAGCTCCGCTCAACTGGTCAAAAAGATCGTCGATCCGCGGTAGTGGGTATCTGTTCTTGATCGTGAGGTTGTTGAGGGCCCTATAGTCAATACACATCCGTACTGACCTATCCTTCTTTGGCACAAACAACACTGGTACACCCCATGGCGACGAACTCGAATGGATGAAGCCCTTGTCCTGCAGCTCATCCACCTGCTTCTTCAGCTCCATCAACTCACTATTGTTCACCCGATAGATATGCTGAGAGATGGGTTCCGCTCCTGGAACCAAGTCTATCAAGAACTCAATGTCTCTGTCTGGTGGCAATCCAGGAAACTCCTCTGGGAAAATATCCATATACTCTGCTATTAAGGGGTGTGGAATCGTCTGCTCCTCAACCGAGACTCCGTAGAAGACTCCGCTGCTCTGCTCTGCCTGACGTCTGGAGTACTCGAACTCTGGCTCCCCGGTGCTCTGAAGAGAACTCTACCCCCTCTGCAATCAATGCTGGCGTGGTGCCTGCTCAACCAATCCATACCGAGTACTATATCGAAGTTCGGCAATGGCATTACGAGCAGGCTCACCTCCAACTCACGGCCTCCCAAAACTATACTCCGACCCTTACAAACATCACTCACGAGAATAATGCCACCCCCGATCGTGATCTTGTAAGTCCTAGGCAATGATTCACCTATGATACCGTGTCTAATCACATATGATACTGATATGAAACTATGTGAAGCACCGAAATCGAAGAATGCAAAAGCTGGACTGGAGTCGAGAAGGACCGAACCTACGATCAGCTCTCCTATCACCTCTGCATCCCCAACCACCATGGCAAAGCTCGCCCCTACGGCCTCCCTTGGCCTGCTGTTGATGCTGAACAAATCTCTGCTACTGAGTCGACAAGGCTGGTCCCCTCTGCTGGCCTGCTGGAGCCCTGGCTCCTCCTCCCTGAGCTGTTCGTGCTATGCGACACTCCCTCATCTGGTGGTCTGCTGAACCACACACTAGGCACTGACCCATCCTCTTCCGGCACTCATTGGTGACATGCCCGGGCTTCTTGCAGTATGCACAAGTGATCAACTGTCTCTGGCCCTGCTGGTACTGTCTCGGGTGCTGCTGCTGGTGAACTGGCCTCTACTGGATCAGCTGCGGCTGGAACTGCCTCGACTGCTGGTGCTGAAAGTGGGGCCTCTTGGCCTGGCCTCTGCTCTGCTGCTGCCCAACTGGGTCTCGCCCCCTCTTGAGCCTAAGCTCAAGATCATCCTCTGCCAATAAGGCTCCCGTCAAGATCTCCTCAAAAGTGGCATCCCTGTTGCCCTTGGTCAAGGACTTGACCTCCTTGACCAGACCCTTCCGGAACCTCTGGGCCTTCGCCGTCTTGCTCAAGCCCTCTATAATTCTGTCGAGGCAGTCGAACTCCCCAGCATACTTCTCTCCACTGACAGGCTCACCTGAACCAAGCTCTCGAACTGCAACTCCAAGGCTCGAACCGCTGAATCTGGAAAGAACTTCTTAAGAAGCCCTTGAACTCCTCCCAAGTCTGCCCAGCTACCCCTACCCTGGGGTTTGACTGATACCAGGTACGAGCAAGATCTCGCATCCGGCTAGCTGCTGCCTCTATCTGGAGATCTGCCGGTATCCGGGCCAGGCGAAAGATCTCCTTTATATGTTCGATCCACTCATCAGCATATAAAATCCCCTCTGTCCCCAGGAAGTCTCTAGGGCTCATCTTCTGGAACTGCTCTATCCCCGGTGTCCTCGGCTGCTGGACTGCTAGTCGAGCTGCGACTGTCATAATGGCCAACTCCATGCTCCTGGCCTGCCGGGTCTGCTGCACCTCCATAAACTGCTGGAAGTAGGCGAACATCTGTGCCGCATCCACGTATCCTGTAGGCGGCGACTGCTGGAAAGGCATCTCTGCGATGACTGGGTCCTGCCTCCGAGCCGGTGGAGGCATACCCCCTGCTGCTGCTAGAGTCTCAATACGAGCAGAGGTGGCAGGAGCTGTCTCCTGTCTCTACTGAACTGGCTGAGAGGTAGCAACCCTCTACAGCATCCCCATAAATGGCATGGTACGACCGCGATATAACAAAGAAGCGATATAACAAAGACGGACAGTTAAAATTCAAAAGAATCAGTTGACAATAAGGATTTAGATAGCAATAATAGAGTTTTTCCTAATGTGATTGAGTACCTTGAAAACTAATATCCTATATCCTACTGTAGGCTGTAGTGATACTCTGGTTCGAATACCACTACACTACTAGTCTAGACCTGCATGGGCCACCACTAAAAACGTGTCACGACCCGTACCCTAGAGTAAGGGCACGAGACGTGGGTACGTCTAGCCTACGCCGTAGTATCGGCGGTAGAACGCTGTCCTAGGTCACAACATCTAATAATATAAAACTAAACAGTTTATACTCCCCGAATGGGGTGACATAGCAGTAAAGAAACTCAATCACAACTAAGAAAGAAGAAGCACGATATGATATAGAACTCAAAAAAATACAGATGATCAAATAGTCTAAGATAACATCTCAGCAGATATCTAGAGTACAAGGTCTCAGCTACTAAATATGAAAGAATATATACAACTCAGATCTCAAGACATAAATAAATTCTAGCTAAACCAGTCTCAAGGCAACATAAGTAAGATAAAGCCTAACTAAGCTAGTATAGGCAATGGGGGTAATGTCATCAGCTAGAGCTGGGTCCTCCTGAGAGTCCAGCTCACAAGTGTCGTCTAGGGCTGCCCCGTAGAAGGTATCCACACAACCCTCCTCATCCTCTGTAATATTTTCAATAGGTCCAGTCAGGACAGGAGCGAGCACAATACATATCAACAGTTCATAGCAGGTTAGAAAATATAATCATGCAGTAAAGTAAGATACAGGTATGAAAGAAATACAGTATGTGTAAAACCCCTAAATTTTACTATTTTTTATATATTTAAATTTGGTACCGATTTAAAATTTTGTATTGTACGTCGCGTAGTCGTATTGTACGTCACGCACGACGTTTTATTTTTCGTAATTGCTCGACGAGTGCGAATATTTGCGAGCATACATAATTTTAGAAAAACATTTTTCTTATTTAGTTTAATTTAGCTATCAAAATTTTCTAAATTTATGATTTTATTTATGAAAGGCCTTTTATTTAGAATAATAATATTATTCGTGCATACATATATTTCATAAATATTTTGCTAGTTTATTTTAAATAAAATTATAATTTTCGAGATTTATTAATATTAATAATTTATTATTCAAAAAGATATTTAAAAATATTAATGTAATTTTCTAAATTATTATTATTAATATTTTGGAAAATATATTTCAAATTATTGTGAAGATTTAAATCTTGATTTGAATTTATGGATTTATTTAAATAGGTTAATATTTGAAATTCGATTTATCACATTTGATTTTGAACTAAAATTAATAGGATTTAAATTGGATTTGTATTTAAATTTAGATTTGATTTCATGATTAATTTAAAAAATATTTAATTGGGTTTTAAATATTTCTAGTCCTTATCCAATTGAAATTCCACATCCTATAAATATGCAGGTACTCCTCTAATCATTATTCATCCATAATAATTTTTCCACAAATCTATGTGCATCGTGTCCATGTTCTCCCTCCCGTCCCACTCTTATTCTATATTGTTAAATATATTTTTAGTTCTCCTCCGTGTCGACAATCCTGACACGACAAACAATAAATTCCTAAATCCTATTCCTAATCTCTAGCCTAACCAAAATTTACTGCCACCGGCCAGCCTTCTGTCCCCTGTCCGTCGCCGCCATCGTCGCC